>JAJHUR010110260.1:5637-35424 GCA_027495735.1 Lutjanus campechanus | reverse complement strand
ATGTGATGATGGGTGAAGATCTTCGGTTCACCAAACAATCCTGGAGTTTTAGGAGAAACAGGGTAGCAGCCTCATCCAGTACAATGGCAGTGAATGGTGACCACGGATAAAACGTTAAAAATAGCACACAAAACAAACACAAAATGTCTCCATCCTGCTTGTGTGGTGTAATCCAAGTGTCTGTGAGCCGCGACATTAAAAATTAACCACAAAAAACGCCATTTACGCCATGTTTTTAGCTGAAATGTCAGCTGTAGCTTGTAGCCTGTAGGATGTAAACATGGCGTCGATCTCGCGAGACTTCATATATATCCTAATGGCCGCACCAGGCTCTGGGCCGCACATGCCGAAGTCTCGCGAGATCGATGCCATGTTTACATCTTACCGGCTACAGCTGTTCTTAGCTCTTAGTTCTTAGTTGTTCTTGTTCTTCTTAGCTGTTCTTTTATTCTCCTTGTGCTCAGGTGTTCGCCTCCCAACCCACCGCCCACCACGGCCCTCACCTGTGTGTTGCGGTGCTTCCCTTGTGAGCCGACCTGGGCTGGCAGTCCCTTCTTGCACCGCCCGCCAACTCCGCCCATGGTCAGAATGACACGCTCCAAGACCTTTCAGGCGTACCTGCCGAGCTGCCACCGAACCTACAGCTGCATCCACTGCCGAGCTCACCTGGCCAACCACGACGAGCTCATCTCCAAGGTAACGTGACTTGTCTTACAACAGTCGTTGCCCCTGGAAACCATTAGCAAAGGACTTGCATTGAAGCCGCTAATTGTTAAAGACTGTAAAAGAAACCAAACTTGCACCAAACTTTTAAACTTGTTTAAAATTAAGAAAGAGTACATTTAATCCTCACTTTAAACCTCAGTTTAGTTTTAACTCTGAATCTAGAATGAATTTAATTCTTAATTCTAAAATGTTTTTTTTTTTAAATAACAGCCTTTTTTAGATGGACTGCGAAAAAATAGTCAAGTTCCTTTTTAGGTAGCTAGCAAATAATATGAATTTTTTTGTAGCTAGCTAGCTAAACAAAGAAACATTTTGTTAACTTTTTAGATAGCTAGCAAACACTTTAACTTATTTTTTTCTCATTTGCTACCAAACAAAATAACTTTTGTTTACTTGTTAGCTAGCAAGCAAACTAACTAACATTTTGGTAATTTTTTAGCTAGCTAACAAATAATGTTATGTTTTGTGAAGGGATACAAAGCAGTTGTAAAGGTTTTCCCCTCTTTTAAAAGACAGCACCCAAAAATATTGTCTTCTTATTTATTATTTATTTTAATTAGGTTAAGTAAGCGTCTCCATATTGATTATATGTGTGGTTAGTATCTAGTTAGTGCTGAGAATTAATTGTGCAACTGCTTGATTTTAAATCTGGATTTACTCATTTTAAATCTGGTTTTGCTAAACTCTGATTAGAATTTATCTTAGATTAAATTAATCTTTGTTGGTGCAACCCACCAGTTTTGTTTTATCACAAGTAAAGTTGCTTTACTTAAGAAAGAGGTAATTTACTTGCTAGTCTTTGTACCTTTCAAATTATAGTTAATATTACAGAATATAATTTACCAGCGATAGCAGCAATTAATAGGACTGAAGTATTGAAGATGAAAAAGGAGAGAGAACGGATGAGGAATGATAAAAAATAAACAGCAGAAAACACCTGTACGTCTGTGTCAGTCGCTGGCACACTGTTACTCGTGGATGGATTATGTTATAAGCTGGTTAGTGAATTGGATTATGAATGCACTATCACTTTTTCCATGTGCGATTATGAAAACACTCCTCACCTGTGTACAAAGGCCTTCTGCCGGCTGTAACACAGCTGCACTGCATAAATCTGTTTAATGCGTCTTTTCAATAGCTGCGTCTGTGTTGTGCCAAATAAAGGCCTGCAAGAAAATAAAGCTACTTATGCATTAGTCAGCCATGATGTTATCAGTAGCATATGGAGCTGTTACTGGGAGACTGTGCACCATTTAAGAGCATATATTAAAATAGATTTTCTCAACAGCTTTTAAAATAAGACCTTCTATTAAAGTAAAGGCTCGTCTCAAATCAACATGTGGGCGTTTTTTATAAAGAAACCAAACCAGGGATCTTATTTGACTGCAGCATCGTGGCAATGTAATAGAATGCCTGTAAATTTTTGTAGGAATATTTTTTTACTGCAGGTGAATATAGAATACATTCCTCCTTGTTACGTAAAAGCAATCTTTTTCATTTTCTTTGAAGAACAATATTATAACAGTGTAAAACAACATTCAGTTATTATCTGACAGATTATTTACACATCATTCAGTGAGATACAGTAGATAGAACACAAAACTCATGTTAGAATTAAGGGTGAAAATCTCTTGGGACCTCACGATTCGATTTTGATTCAGAGGGCTACAATGTGATTATAAAATGATTATCGATGCACCTCAATACATCAAGAATTCAAGCTTTTAATCCAGAAGGTGCTGGTTGGATTGTGTCCATCTGCAGTTGCTCACACTCAGTCAACATTGATGCGACACAGGTGTTTACATTTGTTACATTTCACCATCCAATTGGTTCAGCCGTAAGGAATGGACAGTTTGGTCCTACAAACCTGTTACAGGTGATCATAATGTCGAGAACTTGGTTTTGAATTTCCTGTTATTGACTTCTCTCCATTGATTCATAACGTTTGAAGAGATAATCGATTCTTCCACCCCAAATTAGCAAGGGCGCAAACCGACAGAGAAAATAAGGAAAGAGAAGAAGTATTAAATAAATAAACAGATATACACCTACTGTTGTTGCATGTCTGTGTATTTTAATTAGAGTTATTAGACTGCAGGAAAGGGGAGATTCTTGCCTCCCAGCCTTTTCATCTTTGTCTCATCTTGTCTCTGCAGTCGTTCCAGGGCAGCCAAGGCAGAGCCTACCTGTTCAACTCAGTGTGAGTATTCCTCTAAAAATCATTTGGCAACACTTTCTATGAAGCTCATAAGCTCATGAAACCTATAATGCTTTATAATGCATTATAAACATATTTAAAATGCATTACATTGGGCTTATAGAAATCAATATAGTACTTAATACTAAGTACTCATACATTTTCAAAATACTATATAACAAGAAACATAAACACAATATAAAGAATTTCATAATAACCAATAAGATCAGATATAATACTTCATAACTGCTGGTAGCTCACTGACTTTTTTTGGACAAGGATCATAATGTATTATAATTGTCATAGTTGTTAACTCACTGGAGTGTGTGGATTAGAAGGTCTGGACCCAGACAACACAAATGACCACTTAGAGTTACTTATATAGCACATTATAAAGCATTATAAAATGGTTATAATGTATTACATCCATGAGAAGAATAATACAGTATGATCCCTGTTAAAAAAAAAATGTCAGTGAGTAACAAACCTTTACTATGACACTTGACCTTATAAGCCAGTGTAAAATGTGTTATGATTGTTGTTATAAAGCAGTATGAACATTTATGAGTGCTTTTAACTATAATTATACATTGCTATAAGCACAGTACAATGCTTTATAAGTATGTTTATAATTATAGAAATTGGCTTTACAGAAAGTGTTGCCAGTCATTTTGACCCACCTGTTTGTAAATGGCTTTGCAGTTGACGTTACGTGTGAGGAAAAACTGTCCTGCTGCGACAGGAGACAGGTGTTCTAACACGCTCAGGTGTTAATGTGTGTTCTTCCACTGAGCGGTTGTGTTGTTTTTGAAGGCCTGGTGTAAACGGAGCCAGCCTGTGCCTTGGAGCGCTGTCATTATCAGCTGAATTGGGTGTGAAAATTAGGCTGTTTGAATCTATGCTCCGCGGCCTGGTGCCCTATCAGTATGCGCTGTGTGAGTGGGTGTGAAGCAGTGACTCACTCCGAGCACATCATACCATACACGCAGCCGAGCCACTTGCACAATACTAATTTTTTAATGTTTGTCTCAGTGTCTCTGCTTGTGTCCGTCTCTCAGGGTGAACGTCGGGTGTGGCCCAGCAGAGGAGAGAGTTCTGCTCACAGGCCTGCACGCTGTAGCAGATATCTACTGTGAGAACTGCAAGACGACCCTGGGCTGGAAATACGTAAGTGTCCTTGGCTGATTTGATGCACAGCACCGCTAACTGTCTCCAAGGTTAGAGGATGATAAACTGCGAGGTTGTTATTATAACGTACCCTAATTTTATTTGCACCCTAATTATATTTGGACCTCCTCTTCTCTCAGGGTCAGTGCAGTGGTACAGCTGTGGGCTGAATTAAGTATGAGTCAGATTTTTCCGATCACATGGAGCCAAGAGGGAGAAGTTTATCTCTTTTGACTTGTGATGAGCTTTAATGTCTTTTGGACATTTTTTCATTTGTCAAACCTTAAAATTCCCATGAGGTCAAAATGGATGTTTAAGTGTTTTTATCACACACAAGACACAAAATCACAAAAACATTTAAAAAAAAAACTCTTCTCATCCTGCACTTGGTAGCATACACTAACACTGGGCCCAGTGAAACACTTTATAACTTATGACGCAACGGAGCGTGAACAGAGAGGACATCCATTCACCAGAGCAGACTGCAGTGTTTCGGTGGGGGGCGACCCTCACTGTGCAAAAGCACAACTTTACAATTTTATTCTCTGACTTGGGTGAAAGTGGTTTGAGGTCTTCTGCTCAGCTTCAGCTCTCAGTTATTTGACTCTAAAGTTTTACTGTTGAACTAAAGTAGCTAATTGTAGCTGTTAGCTGTTGTTAGCAGGTAACAAAACCAGGCTCACCAGCTTCCCAGTAAGCATGGCAGGTCACTGGGACAAACACAGCCTCCAAGACCAAATGCAGTACCAAGGTCATTTACAGAATCTCCCAGTGGAAAGCTAACTTTACTTTTTGCGCAAGTAACTTAGCTAACTGCTAACTACCGTTTGCATGGACTCTGGGGTTGGCTGGGAACCAAACCCAGCCAGAATTCCCTGTCATCCAACTGGCCTCTGTTGGTCTCTGAGGCTGTTTTGGTCCTGGTCTGGTCATGTCCTGTGCGAGCTCTCAGTCTGGGAAGAATCAGCTTAAAGGACCACTGTCCTTCTTACATCCACAGACAGACTAACTTAAGCAGTTAACTGCATGGTGGAGGCACACTAAGTGCTATTGACTACTATAAATGCATATCAATGTCCATGACAAGATCCTTCCCAAGCTGCCTGTTTTAACAGGAAACATGTTAGCAATAAACATTCTGCTAGCTGTTTAATGAGAACGTTAAAGGTAGAATATGCAAGATTGTCTGCTGCTTGCTTTGTAAACACAACATTAAAAGTTGGCCCCTCCTCCTTGGCTCAACAAAGGAGAGAGACAGACATAGTGAGTTAAAGTCCACCTCCAGTTATGTTTTAAACAATACACTGCAATAAGTAATAAATGGTATCTGATATGTTTTTTTGTTTTTGTTTTTTGCTAAATAAGTAAAAAACAAAACAAAAAACAAACCCCACCCCTACTCTCCAGTAGCTGCACCTGGCTTCTCCTCTGTTTTGCTAGCTATTAAAGGTAACTATTTACATTCGACTTCTCCTTCGGGCTGGGCATCGCTGCTAATGATATGTATAGTGCCACCCCCTTGATTAACAGGATTGGTTCCTTAGGTTTATGATGTCATATACCCAGCGTTACTGATTCTGGGTTTTTTTTTTGAGACCGCCCTTGCTCACTGCACTTTCAAAGCAGGAAATGCTCAGACATGGTGTTTACTGCTTATTTCGCTCCTGATATGTCTTATAACACATGGAAAACCCCACATGGACATGTTAACAAGGTTAAAAATGTGATTTTCTTATTTTCACTGGTGGGGGTCTTTAAGTAAGAGAGGGGCTGTTTCACAGCGGTTACATTCTAAAGCACAAATAAGCACGCCCACACCTCTCCACAATACCAGATTTTGTATGAATACAGCCAAAGCGATCCTCAGTGAGCTCTGCTTGTGTGTGTGTATCTGTGTGACTCTCTCTGTAGCTCACACAGACAGAGAGCTGTGGAAAGAGGTGGAGAATGCGAGGTAACCATTGGTCGCTATGTGTTTATAGAGCCCAGAAAAATAAGAAAATACAGGCAGGAGAAGAGGATCACAAGTAATCACTGACAGGGATTATTTTTGTATGAGTCTATACATTGTTTTGTTTTGTTTTTTAATGGAAAATCCTGCATAGTATGTCTTTAATAATGTTGAGTAAGCATATACAGACTGACACTGTAGTTGATTTGAAGTGTTAGAGCTATATAAACAGTCAAAGTCTTTGTGAAGCTGTGATATAGCATGTCAGAATACATGTGTAGGATCTGTTTAGTACAGGTGGTATTTTAGGGCCCATGTCAGGGTGAACTAAACAGGATCCGGCCATGTTAGCTGTCCTCATATATCAACAGAGCCGAGCATGTGCAGCTGTCACTGGTGAACTCTGTCAGCATGGAGGTGAAAGTTTACACTATAGGGCACGTGACTGTATCCTAAAGGGGTTAACGCACACACACAGTATCCTTGTTGTTTGACTTCCGAGAAAATTGACCTGCACTCTTTGCCTAACCTCTAACACGTGTCTAACCTTAAACCTGATTTTTTTTTCACCTTCCAGCCTAAAAATAAACTGTTTTTCTTACGACGCCTGGTGAACACCTGGTAAACCAGCTTCAAAAGTAAAAACACTTTTCTCAGTGGTTTCTATTCCCGTCAGCACCCCACAAGGCAGAGAGGTTACATGCATGCACAAGCACACAGACACTAGATAGGACTTAATGGAGGTCTGCCATGAATATCGTTTGCAGCAGTATTGGTTTTCTGCAGTCGTCAAAAGTTCTATTGAGAGGCTTGACCTACTGCACTTCTAAACCGAGAAATCTGAGAACCTGCCTGTGCAGCTTTGAACCAAAATAGCCAAAGACAAAACAAGGTACACACGCTCCACAGTGAAAGCACATTTGTGTCGGTCTACTCTGTGACACCATTTTTAAGTGATTGAGTGGCTTTTGAACAAGAACACAAGGCTGTTAAAGCACTTGGACAGGAAGGAGAAGTTTTGTCACTTTGTGTAATTTTTTTTTATGGCATTATTCAGCAACTCGGCTGGAAAAGGAAAAGATCAAACAAGAGCAGTGTGGAAATGACTTTGTAAGCTTGGGTTTATTGCTTGCTGCTATCATTGTCAGTTAATGGGGCCAGAAATATCCAAATTTGGGGATCTGGGAGGTGGAACTGGAAAAAAAAAACTGAGTTGGGATTAGAAAGCAGCAGCCACCGCAGCTGAGCATGATCACATGACTGCCATGAGAGACATCTGTTAATTAAGAACATATTCATTCCTAACATACTCCTGTTTGGACCATTAGATCTTTTAGTGGAAAGAATGTAAAAATAACCAAGGACACACATTAGAAGAAGGAAAATTAGCTGTTGAAAAAATTCTTGTAGAAGAGTCTACAGCTACACTAACAGCTCTGTGACACTGTGCTTTGAGCTAAATGCTAATGTTATCATCCTAAGACAGTGCTAACACACTATTATTTATATAGCACCAAACCATAACAGAAGTTTTCTCAAAGCACTTTTCATATTGAGCAGGTCTAGACTGTACTATTTATAATATTATTTACACAGACCCACCAAGAACAAGCCTTAAGGCGACAGTGGCAAGGAAAAACTTAGTTTTAAAAGGCAGAAACCTCAAGCAGAAGTAGTATCTATAGTTTAGTAGTAGTTTAGTGTGTTAGCACGCTAACATTGGCTCACTGGTACTAAACACGTAGTACACATAACTGAGGCTGTGACTGACCATTGTTCTGACGGCCCATTATTCCAAACCCCAACAGTCCGAAAATGTCCCATTGGTCCGAAAGCTGATTTGCCCGTTGTCCTGAAAACAAATGCCCTCTGCTTCGAAGGCCCATTGTTCCAAAAGTACGCTCTAACTCTCCCTGGAGTTTTTTGCCCTTAGTGTATTTTGACATGCAAATGTCAGGTGACTTTCATAAGGGGACCTTCATTGTCATGGTAACAGTAGTAAACACTTGGTTAACATTGTGAAACTTTGGCTTATTTGGCACCAAAAAATGAGTGTTTGTTTTTGGAATAACGGGCTGTTGGACAAGTGGACTTTTGGTCCAATGGGACTTTTTTCAGACTAGTGGGTTTTGGGAATAATGGGCCTTCGGAACAATGGCATGGCATCACTGAGACTAATGAGATTGTCATTAGTTTAGCAGGTATTTAGCCAAAGGTATTAGTCTTTAGAGAAACTTACCATCTGGCATCCACTTTGGCATCATGAATTTTGATCTTTTAGTTTTTTATGAACTCTTACTTGGTTCTCTGACTGGATTTACAGTAGGCATGGGTGTTGGTACTCGATACCTGTAAGGTGTTCTGACTGCAGTAACCCAGTACCAAGGAGTGTCGCAACTTCTACCAGTCACATGATACCTGCATCAGATCCTTGCTGTGCTCAGAACTAGAAAAAAATGGTGATGATGTTTATGTGGCTTTGCTCACAGCAATTCACCGCAAGCATTCTTGGATTTAAAGCAACGTGTGATTGGCACGTTAACTCAGCAGCTACAACCCATACAGTCTGTGGTGTGGTGAAGTCGAGCACGGTGTATTTCACGGAGTTGGCGGTTCATCGTGCCAAGATGAACCAAAGGATTTGAAAGTCTGGCTGTAGTATTCGCTTGCCACGTCTGGTAAAAATAAATGTGTAAGATGTGGAAGGATTATTTCAGGAATGCTTCCATTCACACGGCGGGTATCAAATGAAAAAATTTAAAAAAAAACTTCAAATGAAGTACACTATTCGTATTGGAATCACTTTAAGGGTAGTGGCATTGGTACGAGTATTGTAATTTTTTTAAACAATACCCAGCCCTAGTTGACAGTATATCAGTAAGTTACGCTGATGAATGTTGGAGTCACGCTTTTCAAATGATTGACATTTTAAAGTCAACATATATTTATCAAGAAAAAACTAACAAATAAACGATGAATATTAATAATTATGGTGTCAGTTCATATATTTACTTAATATGCCGTCATGAAGTGGAGCTAAGAAGCTTCTGTGTAGCTCAGACTTTCTTTTCTGGCATTTCTTATGAACCCCATTCATACTTTCCTAAGGAATTTTGGATTACACACCTAACTAATGCATGTTACAGCCTGCTAAATTAGGGCAGACTCTACATCTGTGTTGGCTTTTGCCAGGCTCAAACCTGTGGCTTTTTGGCTTTTGCAGTTTATTAGTGGATAGAGACACATTGCTGCCAGTATAAGGTATTACAATCCAGTCTGGTCAGTGTTTTGGTTCTGCAGGGTCCTCTGCAGTGTTCAGTGACTGATGGTTATATAACCAGCTTCCAAAGAGCCAGTAGCAGAGACAGGCTGGGATTGAGTCAAGGATTTTCATATGCAGCTGACGAGGCTGTCATGAGCAGGGTTTCTGTGCAACCTGTGTCTTTTACTAACTGTCTTACTGTCTGACAAAGATATAAACATGGTGTTATTCTCTGTCCATCTGTCATTTGAATTAAACCCTGTCTCTGTGTCTCTCCTGTCCTCTGCCACACCCTCCAGGAACATGCCTTTGAGAGCAGTCAGAAGTATAAAGAGGGCAAGTTCATCATCGAGCTGGCCCACATGATCAAGGACAACGGCTGGGACTGAGAGATGAGCAGCCGGGACACGACCGCAGCAGCAGAGGGGAGGGGGGGAGGGTGGATGGATGGACAAATGGATGGACGGGAGGGAGGGAGGGAGGGGGGTCGTGTGTGGTGGGTGAGTGTGCAACTTTGGTTTGGCTGATTTACCATTAACCTCTGTAACTCTCTGCCCATCCCTCCCTACCACGCCACTTGATGTACACACACACACAAACACACAAACACACACATCAAGGTCCCAGACATCCCAGCTTGACAGAGAGACAGACTAGGCAGGCTTGTAAGCAGCTAGCAGGACTAGGTGACTGGCCAGCAAGATGAGATGTCTCATTTTCACACCTTTTTTTGACTGAAAAATGATCCTGTAGCTCCTAAAAAGGTTGAAACACTTCCTCTATATCTGCTAGGATACATCTTCATTGTGTTAAGTATTCCACCATAATGTTAAAACCAGTTGCTAACAGGTCATTTTGTGGAAATTTAGGCAGAAGGAGGCCAGTTGGTTCATTGGCCTTGGTTGAAGAGCTGAGGGGCATTCGCTCTGTCAGAATGAGATGACCTAAGATGATTATAGCAAATCCAGCTGATCGGGGCCATGCCAGCTGGGCCAGTGATGAGGCCTGGAGCTGAGGCTTTGGCACGGAGGCCTGAGCACATGGGTGTTGGGTTGTGGCGGAGGGCGCGCGTTGCTGGGGGAGTGTGGGTGCAGGGATTGCCGCCCACCAGGCCGCTTACTCAACGCGGTGGGGAGAGGGGAAGATCCTGATCCAGTTATGCAGCGGCTTTGATGGCTTCTGGCTGGGATCCACTCCACGTCTTGCGAGCGATGCAGCCCAGAGCGGGCAGGGTGGGCCGAGAGTGAAAGAGATACGCACAGACAGCTCCAGCTTGTCCTAAAACCCTCGCAGGAATTTGCCCCCACAGCAGCAAAGCAGCCCCCACCCCCCCACCCTGGGTTTTATTCATCCTTCGATACAAACGAATTGTGTAAAGTGATCTGCTGATCCGTCCCGTGTATGTATGGTGTTGGCGGACGCGTTGCCGGGTCCAACCTTTGTTACTTTGGCCGAATAGAATTACACAACATAAGCGTGTCTCAGGTGAACAACTTTGGCCGGGATTCCCACAGGTTTGCGAGCACTGTAAGCATCTTTCCGCTGCTTGTAGGTCGATGAGCAAAGGTGTCGAGGCTCTGCAGGCTTGGTCGGGCTGAAGGTGGCGGGGGGCAGCTGGTGATCAGTCAGACACAAACACAACTCCCTAAACTGACAAACTAACGGCCAACGCGTGACTGGTTTCATGGGCCAAGGGAAAATGCAAATAGTAAAAAAAATGAACAGAAAAAAGTAAGTTATTACTTTTACTGAAGTAACGAGGTATATACATGACCACAGAGGTGTGTACTGTCGATGCACATGTATAAAAGGTAATATCTATCACTCTTGGGCTCTCTTTCAGTCTGGGATGACTGCTGTTTAACTGCTGTTATACTGATCTTCACTAACTGGCCATCACAAAATCTACTGGGCAATATTATAAAGCAATGTACTTGATAGACCTACTTACTTATTCTTTTACACAGTATCTTCTTAGTTTTTGCCCCAGTTTTAGGTCATTTCCTTACCTCAGTTACATTACTAAATATTCCTCATGCATCATAGGCCCTCCTGTAATGACACCTGGGTAATATTTGAGGTAACGTTAATGGGAAAGCATTGCTCAGGGTACCTTGATGCTAACTTTTCTTTGCTAAGGCCAGGATCTTACTCAATTAATGTGCTGGATGTGTCATTCTCGGATGGAAATGTATTATTTTCAAATGAGAGAATCCATTACAGCCGCCTCCATCCCGTGGAAATGCAACATTAATGCATGCATGAAGTAAAACAAGTGTTCAGACCAGTTTTGTGCTCGGTCCTCATCACGTTTTTGTGAAAAGAACATTTTGTGTGTATTAGAGGTGCAATGAGACCTTGTGCTGTAATACAACATCTTATCAGTTTCATCACAGCACAAAAGCACTGCAGATGACATGTGATCCTGGTTTAGAAAAGTAAAAGTTGTTGCCCTTGCCCGAATAATTTCCTGTTGCTCCAGAAGTTGCCCTGTATATGCGCTTTTATCATGTTGCAGCCATTTTGAAACAAAAACGAGGCTTGGATGGATCTAGCATGCTAACGTTTTAGCCATAGCATCCAGTTAAATCTAAGTTAGCTGTCTCTTTATTTCAACAACACAATTAACTCCCCTCTGAAATCCACTGTTCTGGTGGATTTCTCAGGATACAGAGCTAGCTAGCTAACATGCTAGCACTAGGTTATCTTCTGGAATAACCTTAGTCACAACCCACTGGATTTCAGGATTGACAGGAAAACGGTAGAAGGTCTTATGGTGCATTCCATTTACCTTGGAGGTTGGAAGTCGGAGCTGGGAATGAGTTCAACACATGCCAGTGCCACAAGTCGGGAAAAACTTTTTTGTGCTTGATAACAATGCTTTCTGCTGTATTTTGCGCATACAAAGACTGTAGCAACATGTCCACAGACAGTACTGTTTGGACGACTGATTTAATGAGCCACAAGTGCTAATAACCAGCTTTCAATACTGCGCGGAGCAGCCATATTGGATTTTGAGGTCAGGATTGGTGAGGTTCCTCCAACTTTCTGGGTTGGAAATCCGACTTCAGGGGTGTTCCCGTTGAAATTTCAGACTTGGAAGTCGGAATTTCTGATAGCACTCCTTCTTGTACGACTCGTACCCAGGGACTCAGCAGTAAGACTACATATTTGGATGTAAACAGATCTATCTGGTGTTGTACCCAAGGACAACACACCCAAGCCTCGTTTTCAAATCAAGATGGTGACACGTGTGCATACGGCGAATGGTGAGTCCTGTTCAATACTCTCCAGTTACAACCAAACCTAAACAGATAACTGTTCAGTAACACTCAGCGGCTGGTTGCTCAGTTAGAGGCTGCGACATTAAACCCAGCACAACCAAAGAACCCACCCATGAACAATAAATTGACCAAACAAAAAATCTCATTTTGCTTGGGCAAACAAGGGGGTGTGTATAGCTGAAAGCCAAGGTTGTGGATAGCCTTTCTCTGTGATTATATATAATGCATTATGATTTTGTAAACAAAAGATCTTAATATATGAATATATTCTATTTACTGTATTCACCACGAGGATTACCATTCATGTCAACCTCTGTGTTACAGACTGTAAATAGTGTTAATGTATTGTGTTTTATCTATGATCCATACGATGATGAATGAATATGATTTAGGTCATGTCATGCTTTCTCTCTGGTATCCCACATTGGCTGTACGATACTACTTTTTTACTGAAAATGTTTCAATTTTAATGTCTTTTGTAAAGGAGGATGCTGATGTTGACTATATATCATTGGATCTTCATCTAATAAAATGCACCTTGATATCTGTATGGAGAGTATAGTATTTGTTTCTTCTCATGTAACATTAAATCTTAGTATTGGGGGTTATGTACTTTAAAAGGCCACTGCAATGATGTAGCATTGCAGCTTAGTTAAACTGGGCAACTCACAAGAGAGATTTCTGAAAAGAATTATTAAAATTTATGCAGCAAAGACTGAGATACTTTAGACATGACTTTTAGTCTGTAATATGAGTTAAGCTGTAAAATACCTGGATTCTACATTTGTGGTTGTGCGTAGAAGGGAACCCCAGACCTGTGAAAGATCATGTGAGGGTGATCATTAATCCGAACCATGATCTTTATCTGACACTAAACAGGTGTTTTTGTCCCTAACCCTACTCAGATCTTAATCACAGCATTGTCATGTTAAAACATGATGAGTTTACAATGTGCATAATGAAGAAACAACGCACAAATATCTTGCAAGATTTCGGGGTCCCTTACATTTTCCATAATGCAATTAAGTAGTGTCTTTTGTTTGACCATCCCTGCTCAGTAAATGCCCATGCCTTTCAAACTTTACTACCTCACACTGGCTTATAGAAACCTAATTTTATGCATTTTGAGATGATTATTAACCTACAAATCTACAAACTAAATGTATTTTTCTTTTGCTGGATTATTGGATTGACAAATTCTTCAATTTAATACATTTAAATATGTGATTTAAACCACTAAATCACACAAATTCCACAAGAGTCAGGGGATTGTGAAATGGCAGCCACTGCTAACTCTGCTAAACTGGGCAAGTTAGCTTTTAGCAGGACTAGTTTATCTGGCACGAAACTCACACAAAACGTGAAAGGCCAGAGCCAGTGTAAGGGCTACTGTAAAAACAAGGGGGTTAAACAGGCTGGCCTCTGTAGAAGTGGACGCACGTCATCTTTAGATATAAATGACTTATTCTAAGGTAACAAAAACATAATGATTGTTATTTTCAAGTGATCATACACGAATGAAAACATTATTAAGGCTATCATATATAATTTCTGCCATGTTCTGCCAATAAATCCTCCATAAATATTACACAGTGGACCTTTAAGGAATCTTGTAAATTGGAGAGCCCCTTTAGGAGATCAATTTGGATCTTGTACACAAACTGCAGCCTTATCTGTGACATAGATAACTAATGTTTGCCTTAGATAATGTTTTGTTTCTGTAGATTATAGGTGTAGGAGTACACCTTCTGCACACTAATAACCCTCGTACCTCATTAAAGCGCACAAATAAAAACAGTGATGGTGAGAGGAATGAGTGATTCACACTGATTGTGAGGTGGATGTTTGCGTGCGTGAACTCACCAGGCATCATCAGACAACGTGGGCACAGAGCCTGCTGCGACTGAACTGTGATATCTGATGGTGACATTTTATTGTCCCCATGGTAACAAGGGCATCATCTGTTACTACTGGGAGGCGGGGGGACAGCAACAGCAGCACCGTAATACAGGAAATACGCAGGGATGATGCTCATGATGTTTTCTGTGAGAATGGGTTTGAAGACGAGTGTGTGTGTGCGTAAGCGTCTATGTGTGTGTGTGTGTGTGTGTGTAGGAGGGTTATGAGTGGGTGGTATGAGAGTCACACCTGTTAGTCATACATTAATCAAGCTTCTCGTCATGCTTCCCTCCCTGTTCTCCTAGCTCCTCCCAATTCTTCCCTCAACTCTCATATCTTTTATTTTCTGTCTTTCATCTTACACTATCACCCTTTATCCCTCTGTCCTCTGTCCTCCTCTGTCTCTCCCTGTTGTGTTGTTTTGAATGATCCTCCTGGGCTGATTTCTGTCTCTCTGTCTCTCTGTTTCTCTCCCTCTCTCTCTCTGTCCGACTTGGCTAACCCACTCCAAATATCACTGCAGCAGATGGTGCTGTGTTTGCATTGGGCCAGGTCTCCTAGCAACCCCGTCTCTCCCTCTCTGTCTCTCTTTCCTAAAGCAGAGCGGTAGAGGAGTTGGTGTCATGCACTGTCTGGGTCTGCCGTGCCCACCCCTCTTCTGTCTCGTTGATTGACCTGACTGCCTCTCAGTGTTGATGTCTATGTTTACGTCTGTGCCTCTGTCTCGCTCTCTCTTTCTCTCGGATGCAAAAGTAGGGCAGGGCATGACTGTCTGGATTACTATACATGTGTAATGATTAAATTTGATGTGAAAATGGGCAAAAGCAGGACACAAAAACCAATGTGATTTGCAACCCTATGTGACCTAGATTTTTTACAGTTGTTCACATATGTTGTAGCGGCTGGGAAAGATCACATCTGGGTCATGTTGGGTTTAAAAGACAATGTCACCACAGCTATCCTACATTCATGGTGTTTCTAGTGGCTATGAGCCTGTAAATGTCCATGTGTTATCTTTATCATCTCGGGATGGAACATTTAAAAGGCTTATCTTCGCCATCTTGGAGGCCATAATGAAAACACACCATTAGGTCTGCATGAGAATACGCTGTAGATATGGTCAGGGCACACTACAACATACAGTGTGCTCTGCCCAGATACACACACACACCACACACACACATACACACTTGCACATGCTGCACTTAACAAAGACAGGAGGCCAAATAGGGACTTGTGTCCTGACATGGCATTGGTTCTTGTGCTTTCATGCTGCCTCTGGCCTGCAGACACACTCTCTCACACATTCACTGGTTTGTCTAATGTTTTTTTTTCACCAGTTTTATTTTCTTTAATTGAGGGGAGATAGTGGGCAGATGGAAACAAAAAATATGAACATTATGTTGACTAAGTTTTCAAAGTAGGAAATTCACACTGGATGTTTCTGAATTTTGAGAATAAAGTTAGTATTGCCAGGCATAAGATAAAATAAATCAGAGGAGGGAGATAAAAAAAAAGATAGGAGGAAGGTTTCTCTTTAATTTTGCAATGCGAAAATAAAGCCAGAAAGTTGAGAATAAAGTTCAAATGTCGAGAAAAAAGTTTAAATACTGTCAGGAATAAAATGGAAATGGTATTTCAATTTAATTCTTGACATCTCAACTTCATTCTCAAAATGCAAAATGCAAAATGCAAAATGCAAAAAAAAAGAACGAAAGAAAAAGAAAAAGAAAAAGAAAAAGAAAAAAAATCCTCTGATTTATTTCCTCTTATGCCTGGCACTAATGCAGCAAGTTTGACTTTGTTCTCTAAATCAAAAATCAAAAAAATGTTTCTCCTCTCATTCTTCTCCCTTTATGCCTGGCCCTAATACTCTTCTGTAGTGAATTATTAAGCAAATACCTCAATATAAATGCTTGGCTTAAAACAAAAATTCAGATTAAATCCATTTTTGATTTGTCTTTTTCTTTTTACAGTAAGACACATGGATGCTACAGTTTTGCACATTGTGTCCTTTATCTTTAACCTTGTTTGACACCCCCCACCCCAGTTTTATTTTGACCTTAATCTAAAATCTAATCATTAATCCAACACCAAACCTTAAAAGAATAGTCAGATGAACAGATTAGAGGCAGATCGAAACCACTCCAATGGCTGTGCTATAACATGAAGCTAGAGACAGTAGTTGGTTAGCTTAGCTTAGCATAAAGAGTGGAAACAAGTGAAAACAGCTAGCCTGGTTTTGTCATATCAAACCAAGTCAGGCTACCAGCTCCTCTATGGGGCCTTTCAGATATCTGGGCCCAAATCGAAGTACACTTGACCCCAAAGTCCAGTTTGTTTGATTAGTGTGAAAACTGCATACCATTCTTTGTTGATCCATGCTCGGGTCCACTTGAAAAGACTTACCAACATGGAAGACGCAAGAAAACCTAAAAGACATAACAAGATGAAAAACTCAAATGTAATAAGACAAAAAACACAAAAGACATATGATGATGTTTAATGTCCACAGTCTCATTAAGCTACTTGTTAGTGACTGCCTTATTCAAAGCCCCCTCAAAGGTTCAAAATTCAAGAGTGAAGTAACAAATCTTATATCATAGAACAAAACGTGAAGATCTCTTAAACTTGTGTTTACTACAGATTTCAGGCTGTCAGAAAACCCACTGATTTTGAGATGAAAGAGCCGGAGGTGCTTACATGCGAACTCATTTTATAGGATTTATTCCTGCAGCGATTCCCCCTGTTTCCAGTCCTTATGCTATGCTAAGATAAGCTAACTGTCTCCAGCTTTATATTTACCTCACATGCTTGAAAGTTGTATTGATATTCTCAGCTACAACTCTCAGCAAGGAGTCAAAGAATCTTGTCACCCCAAACTTCAAACTCTTTCTGCTCACGTTTTTATTGTCAAGACTTGGTCCTCACAAATGCAGAAGTTCAGGAGCGCACTAACACAGAAGCCTCTGAAGTCTCTAATGGCTCACAGAGTAATCATCCATCATGCACAGACAAACAAACACACAGTCACACAAACACACACAAAACCAGCACCACGACACTTCAGTACTGCTGAGGGAAAAAACACAATACAAATGGCAGCCACATGCCATGTTATGATGCCACTGTCTCTGATTAATTGCTTTAATTTACTTTTCCAGCTGTATCACACAGACAGCACAAACACTTTATCATTCTCCTCGAAGCACAAAGAACAACAGCCCACTGCTTCATGAGTGTGCTGAGAACTTTCTTGTGTGTATTTTCAGTAGATAAAAACATAGTGTCTTACTTCTGAAAGCCTCTGTTATACACCCAAGTGACACCAGATATTGATGATCGATGGGAAGCCACGAAGCGTCCCCAGGTGATAGTCTGCACCCGCGTCTAAAAGCTGCCTTTGTGGCTGTTCCTTCTTTTTGAGGGGAATCATTGGCCCCTGAAGGAAGCAAAGTGCCGCCTGCTTTATTTGTTTACTCGGATAGAAGTGCCCACAGACCTCAGCAGAGAGGGAGAGGGCGTTTTTTTTTTTTTTTTTCCTCAATCCTGTGACCTCATATCTGTATCAGGCACTCAAAAGCCAGCTCGAGGCTGGCTGGAGAGCAATGTGCAAGGCAAGCACAAAACAATGCATTCAAAGGCCTTCAGTGAGGGCGGCCTGAGTGATGACACTTTGCTGTTCAGGAGGCTGACACTCCTATTCAGATAAATCCTTCCATAAACAGAAAGAGCGTTCAGCCGGGGTTACAATACACAGGTTGTTCCTTTCAGGTGTCCCTCATGACCTGAACTCCTCCGTTCATCATCATAATGTGGTACAGCAGCTGGGCGCAGGACATGCCCAGGATCCACCAGTACCCATTTTCCATGCACATGTGCTGGCTTGGCTTGACTTGGTTGGACTTGGCACGTCAGCCCAGCATTTTAAAGTCCTTGTAAAGGAAAAAGGGAGTTTTTCTTCTAAAACACATTAAAAATGTTGGAACATAGTTGCTGAACATGTGAAAAAAAAACACTGAGAACTATGTAGTACTGAATTCTGGAGTTAAACTGCTGTTCACCATTTCTGTGTTCAGGATTTTTTGGGCAGACCTGAAACGTGGCTCGGTGACATGCCGGAGCCATGTTCCCCCAACACTATATAAGCCCCACAGACCGACACACAAACAATGCCTCCCCCTCCCCTCACCCTCCCAAACAGTCAATTACAAACTCAGCTCACTTCAGTTCCAACAACCCAACACAGCAGAAAAAATACCATTCTGTCACTGTCTTTGCACTCTGGTGGCTCAAACATGTCTGGACATTTCCAATAAAGCTGCTAGACAGAGCGTCCATGTTTCAAGTTGTTTTCAGGTCATAGTGGTGTTTGACACTGATTCAGTCGAGCAGACACATCCCCAGTGTTTCAGAGCAGAGAAAGCTGCTCATTTTTTCATGATTTTGAGACATAATTTTGTATATTTAGAAATTTTTTACTCATCCAAATTAGGCTGGGTTAATAACTTGTTTCTGTGTTGTGGCAAACTCAGAACACACATTTATTGTTGCTTTCGAGTATATTTAAGAATTTACATCTCCATTACAACAGGGTTATCCAGTTGAAGGTGTAGCTTTTAACTGAAGATGTGCCGTATACTTCATTTCCTATAACTTCTTCAAAATAAATGCCCCCTCATTATTTTGTTAAACACTTTTATTATGAAGCAGCAAACTCCGGAAGTGTTGCGTTTTCATCAGCAGTAACTTAACCTGACTCTTCAACAGAGAGCAAACAGTAAAATAAAGCAGATACCTGAAAGTACAAACAGCGACACAAGAATGAAACTAAGCTTCAAACCACAGAGATTCAGTTACAAGCTACAAAAGTACTGAGAGCTGAACACACAACACACTTTTAAAAACCTCTTTCTCTCTGCTGTCCTGCACACATGAGTTCAGTCTCAATACACGCTTGTTTGAGGGGAAAAAGGGGGTTGGCCGAGGTGGATGAGATGTCACCACAGTCCGTTTGAAGGCAGGCTCAGCACTTTGGTCCATCTTGGATGCGACTTGGTGGTAATGGAAATGCAAACCAGCGTGGTGTGGTTTGACTCAGCATGGCCAAAAGTGTTAATGAAAAAGCCCCTCAGGTGATTTATGAGAAGTAACCAAATTATCTATAAAGCATGAGCAGAATATAGGTCACAATTTTCATTATGTTTTTCAAGGATTTATGTTACTTTCAACAAAGCCACAGAGCAGCCACAGTCTATTTCCCCACAAAGCTGCTTTTGTTGAGGAAGTTGTGTGTTTTTTGTGTGAGAGAGTGGCCCAGATTTTTGAAGCTATGGTAAACATTAACAGTAAAAAACAAAGCTTCTGCACACCTGGGAAACAAATGAAAGGTACAAAAATGAAGACTTTTTTTTCTCCTGTAGCCCAAGAATCATGGAAAACAAAACAAAACAATAAGCTGCCCTCCAAACCAGTGGCTGTCAACCTTTTCAAGTGACCCCAGAGTAATTCATTTGGTGTGACCCCCACAAAAAAAAAAACAATCCATATTGCAGAACATCAGGATGATATTTCTGAAGCTCAGGGCTCTGTTAGAAACACCTGTGCTTTGCATTTGTCACCCATGGTGCTGCTGTCAGACTTTTAGGTGATCCACCTTTAGAGTACTTAGCCTTTACTTTGTCACCCCTCAGAAGAATGTTCTCATAGCTCAATATCATCAGATTTAATAGTAAAATAAGAGAAATTAAAAAGTGCCTTTGACTTTGTAAAAGGGGTAGGAACCCTGAGAGATTTAAAAACATGTAATTTAAACAAGACATTATTTTGGACCAAGTTGAAGTTCAAAGCTCAGTTAAACATGTATAGGTACAAGCAGGTCCTTGTAGATTCACAGAGGTACACAGGTATGTAAGAATGCTGCGGTGGAGTGTGAGACAGTTAAAATCTTTTGTCTCTGAAACACACCAGCAGTCTGAGTCTCATGGGCTACACCTGTACCTTATCTCCATGACAACATCAGCATGTTTCCAGGCATACAGATTCTGAAGAAAAGGCATTTAAACATTCAACAGTCTAATTCAGCAGTAATTCTGCATCGGTGTGTATAATTCAGCTGTTTTCACAGAGATCAAAGTCCAACTTCGTCTTTGTAAGCAAGACGGGGAATAAAACTGAAGTGCACAGTATCAAACTAAAATGTTTTAAGGTATCTTTTTTTTGCTGAGACGACAATAAAATGCAATGGACTGAAAATGAGACTCCACATGCTGCATGTTAGAACCGAGAATGTTCCAAGACAAATGAAAATCTGAGGGAGAAAAGTGAGGATTTATGTTTGATGAAGGGTTACGGCCTCCTCTGCTGTTATGTGATAGTGTTGCTGTTATTTTGTTGTGACAGAGTCTGAGGAGTCAGGATGGCTGATGGGAAATACTGGGCCTGCTGACAAATGCAACATGGGATCACTCAATCATAGAAATAAATCATACAAAGTAATCATCGTAATTGATTAAATTCGTCCATTTCAACGACAAAAATAAGTCCCACGAAATTATTTTTGTTTATAATTTTTGTCATTTCTTTTTTCAAAACAAGTGAAAAAACTTCACTTATCCCAGATGAAAAGATGAAAACTTATGTTATTAACTTATGTTTCTTGATTGCAGTGCAGCGACCTACTTACTCTTTCTTCACTAATTCCAGGAAAATTCTTTTAAAAACAGATTTGTTTTGGGACCAGGATGGAGGAAGGAATATTTTAAGGACTTGAATGTACAGGAAAAAGACTCCCACACACTGTCTTCTGCTCTTGCAATTAAAGATTTAAAAACAATGTTTCGGTACAACGACCGAAGTTATTTAAATGACCTGAAAAAGGTTGATGTACCAAAACAATGTTCGTTTTCATTAGTTTATTACTTATCCTTTTTGTGCACGCTGTAAACATAAGGTCTCTATTAAACACTGCCACGCTGTCTTGTGTTTTGGCCTGTGCTTCTTCCCATGGGAGCCCCAGCTCTTCCAGGTTTGTCTTCACTGTCCTTCGCCAGGTGGTGTTTGGTCTGCCGCTTTTTCTTCTCCCCGTTGGAATCCAGCCCAAGGCAACTTCGGGAATCCTTTCACTGGCATCCTCATGACTCTCCATCAGTGGTGATTGGGGGTTGCTGTTGGGAAACATCACCTTGGTCCTTTTGTTGCTGATGCTGCCATATCATCTACAAAGGCAAGGTCTTCCATGTATGTGAAAAAGGTCTAATGGATTCCACTGGTCTGATTGGAACAGTCTGATGTGGTTTGATCACTCAGTTGATGGTGATCAGAAACAGGGATGCAGCTTTGTCTTACTCTGAGCTTCACGGGGAAAGTCTCTGTCATAGTGTTCATGTTCATAGCATTTCCCAATGATGGCTACAATTCTGGGTGTTATATCGTGCGTCCTTCATTGGTGTATAATCACTGAAAATAAGAAGCGTTTTCGTTACCTTGGAATGGGGCGTGTATAGTATCTACAGGGGGCGTGGGTCCTTTTTCACAGAGGCCACCATGTTGTTCCGCTGCCAAAATGGACAAATCAAACAGATATGATCTTTTTCATTATGACGTTTTTCATGAGTTTAGAAGTCACTGTAGATCTTCCTACATTCTTGGAAGGGAAGAGAGAGATGGGGTGTTCACAGTCTGCAAGCTCGGCGATAGATGCCACTAAATTATACATGCTAGTACTTTAAATTAAGAATTAATAAAACATATTAATGAAAAAAAAAACAAATACAAATATTCAAAGAGACAATTAAACAAACATGAAAAAAGAGGAAAAACTAATGTTGGCACAGAGTTTGCAGCTTGTTTCCTCCAGGCCCAATGGTCGATTTCTTTTGAGAACATCAGGGCATCTAGGGGTGTTTCTAGAGGGGGGGACCTCGGGGGCCACTGGCAACCCCCGAAATCTAACTGGCCACCCCAAGTGCTACCCCATTATCCTCAAGTATGATTGGCCTAGTGAAAGGTGGGACCTTAGTTTCAGTCTTAGTTTGATGAGTGTTTATAAATGTTTTGTTGTAGTTCACTTTATGCTACTCACAAAAACAAAACCATACAAAAAACTATGTACAGCAAATTGATGAATAGATAATAAATCACAAAAATAAATCTGTTTTTCATTGTGGAGTCTAATAACCTGAGGAAAGAAGAGCAATGGAGGTACAATTTCTTTTTTGACTTAAAGCTATTTTAAACCCTGCAATGTGAGAAATTGTAGATACTGTGATATCAGTAATTAGAGTAGATATTAAGGATGGTAAATTAATGCTATTATTAAATTATTTCTGATAGCATCTACATCATACCACCCCAGTCAAAAGGTCTGGACATGTCCCTGATCATGTTGAGCATTGATTTTCAGTGTTTGAGACCGATATCTGTTATGGTTCACATCATATTTTACATTTTATTAAGTCAACCACCTATATATTGTATGTTGTTTGAGCAGGAAAGATCAGATCAGATGTCGCCTCACAGAGGTCCATAAAAAGACTTTTATTCCCTCCTGTGCAGCCATACTAGTGACTTTGAACAGTCATGATGTACCTGTCAGTGTAGCTGCTGATGTAAAGCATTCATCTATGTGAGGCTGGCCGGTCCCTGTTGGATCCTGCTTGTGTTGGAGAGCAGAGGGGAGACAAACACAGACACCGCTGCTGCTGCTGCTACTGCTGCCAGGAGACCTGCTGTAAGGCAGCCCATCTCAGGACTGCAGAGACTATAAATAGCTCAGCCTGTCTCTCTCACAGGCACCACCCACCACATTACCCATGTGGCAGCACAGCAGCACAGAGCAAAACAACACTGCATACTGTACCACCAGATCAGATCAGAGGTAACCTGCTCACTGCTTAATGTGGAGGTGAAGGGAAGCCGAGAAACTGACAGAGAAGAAGAAGTGAAGAAGTGGGGATGATGGAGGGTTTGGCTGGTGGAGATCAGCAACTGTTCCAAAGAAATCTTTTGGTTTGAAGAGTCAGGCCAAGATTTTTGCTCTGTCATTAGACTTGGAACAACTATGATCAGAAATTTTTAACAAGTCAGCCAACACTCTCTTATGTCTGCATTTCAATTGAAACAACTGGTGATGACCTGCTGACAACTGAGAAAAACAGGAAAATCTGGCTCAATTTATGATTTAAAGCAGCCAATGAGAAACTACAGTAATGCAAACAATATGTATACTGTATTTTATCTGTTGTGTATGCATGGATCCAAAACTAAAAACAAACAAACAAACTAAAAACATAGGAAAAGGTTATCAGACATGTTAAAAATGTAACCGAATACACTGATAAACAGTATTATTAGTTCACTGATTAACCTTTTTCATCAACCAGTTGATATAATGAATTAAAACTTGATTTATTTCACTGCCATGACTGGTCCTGAGTGTGTGTCACATCAATCATCCAAATGCTGTATATGGCATACTGCAGCTCTATAAACTTATGTACTTAGTTAGGCTAGAAGTGTGTGTTGGTGTCTATATCTGCAGCGACCCTGCATCTGGCTGTATTTCCTTATTTTCTCATTGTTTTACGATGCTTGGCGTGCTTTACCAACCCAAAACGTCAGTATTTGACGTCCTGAAAATGAGGCTCAACAGTCAACTGTATCTTTCTGGTATGTTTGCAAACAGCTGCTGGCAAATCCTGCATACTCTAAAGACAGAGAATAAAGCTCTATATTTCAGTGTAGATAAACTTGATGCTGTAGCTCAGTCAGCCATATTTTTTTGTTTTGTTTTGTTTTTTTTAGCTTGAAAAAGTTTTACCTAGAGTGTCTTGCAAATTACTACTACTTTATAAGCACGGCACACCTGTGGTGCACCCACAGAACTATTGATTTCACCTAGCGGTCTTCCCAAGAGCGCGTGGGTGTACAGACTGTTTGATTGACATCTCCCTCATTCTCATGGTAGTGTTGTTGCACCTGTTAGGGTCGAACAAATTATACCTTAAAGGGACAGTTTGGATTATTTGAAGTGCAGTTATATGAGGCTTGTTTCCATAATCAGTGTATTATACTACAGGAGATGGCGATCAACATGGCCTCACTTCGGAGAAGCAGAGAGGAGTGCCTAAGCTTAGCAATGTGCTGGGGTCAGGACAGGGTCAGCAGAAAAATGTATTTCAACCACATAAAAAAATCTATATCAGTTTAAGTGTACCCTATTATTAGAATACTTTCACAGCTTTACCTCACCATCAGACAATCTTTTTCCGACTGGAAAATGCTCTCATATAAGCCAAATATCACTCTTTCTCATTCAACCAGACTCCTTTTGCAAAAACAGTAATTTTGCCTCACAGGGGTTGCTGGTCTACTGTTGCCTTGCTCTGTTAGTTTGTTTGTGTTATTGTGTGACTTTGGTGTTTTAAAAGGTTAGTTCAGATTCACAGAAGTCACACATTAACACAAACTAACTAACTGTTTGAAGCAGCAATAGACCAGCAACTCCTGTGTTCTGCGAGGAAAAATGGAGTTTGGTTGGGCTGGAGGATGCGATATTTGGCTTATATTACAGTTTCCCAACAGAAAAGGCTGTCTGATGGCAGAGTAAAGTGCTGAAAACATTCTAAATATGGTGTACACTTGAAGCGATAATTAATTTATCTGCTGCTTCTCTAAACTGGAGTCATGCTGACTGCCATATAAGCACCACATAAAACTTCACTTCAAAAAGCCGCTGTAGTTTTTCTGATGAAAATGAATATTCATCTAAAGTCTGACCATTTGTTTAAATGTACCTCTATGAAAGCTGCCCCTGGTCTGAGACCCAACCTGCTACCAGTACCATTAATTGCACTCACCAAGAGCCTCTACATCAGAGAAGTAAGATTTGATTTAACCTCAAATGTCACATGACCTGCAGCAACAGTTCTTCAGCCTGTTGTTGTCGTTGTTGTTTGAACACTGTAAATTCAGTGGATTAACAGCTATCTGTTTTGGAGCAGAGTCCTGCTCTGTTTATGGTCCTAGCTGGTGGTTAACGAGGCACACCTGGTCTGTGTGTACCTGCAGCAGGTGTGGCTTGTTAACTGTCGGGGAGGAATAAATTACTGCAGGACAGCTGTACACTCTGAAACTATATGAGCAGATTTATTGTGTCAGCAGTCAAGACAAGGCTCAAAATATGTGCTATGTACTATACATAATTTTCCTCTTGTGCTATTTGTCCATCCATATAGTTTTGGTGGAAGTCGCAGAGTTTTGTTGATATCGGCTATAGAGATGTCTGCCCTCTCTCCAATTTGATAGAACTAAATGGCACTCAGCTTGTGATGCTCAAAGCACACACGCACAAATAAACATTTGAAAAATTCAGCACCAGCGTCTCTTTCCAAAAATCATGACCCAGTTACTCAAGATAATCCACAGACCTTTTTGTGAGCAGTTTCATGTAGGAACTACTTTCTTTCTAGTTGAGAGAAAGTAGTTCCAGTAGATTCTACTGTAGAAAGAAAATTATTCCTTCATGAAAAAGTTCACAACAAGGTGAGTGCACTGTAAAAGTAACAACCCAAGGTGGACGTTTAGCTCAGTGGGTAGAGCGTCCGACCCATGTATGGAGGCTGTTAGTCCTCTGCAGTGGCCGCTGGTTCAACTCCTGCCTTCGGCCCTTTGCTGCGTGTCATCCCCCTCTCTCTGCCCCCTGTCCTGTCTACTCTCTGGCTGTCCTATCAAAGAAAGGCAAAAATGCCAAAGAAAGTAATGACCCAAAATTTTAAGGCAACATATTGCAATAGATGCAATAGAATTTTAAAAAAAAAGTTTTACCAACTACTGATCTTGAGGTAATTTACTTTTCTTAGATAAACTTGAATATTTGAGTTTTAGAAAAACATTCTACATTCTATTAAAAAAATATTGAGAAAAGTGAAAAAAAGGGAAAGTGGTTAACATTTTAATATTTTCAATAAAATGATTTAATTTTCAGGCTCCCAATAATGACAAACAAGGTTCATAGCTCACTGTGACCAGTTAATACTTTTTTGAAGAGGGGTTTCTAAAACTCAAAGATTCACATTTATCTAAAAACAAGTAAATTATCTCAACTAAAGATTTTAGGTTGACAAAACTTTTTAAAAAAAACAAGTTTATTTCACAATTTAAGAGTTTGAGGCTCAAAACACAAAAATCTTTTGCTGCAAGTTGACTTGACTTGAGATTTTGTGTGCTCTCAACATTTTTTCTCACGGTGTAACCGGGTCATGATTTCTGGAAAAACAAATTGCTGTTGATTTTTTCAAATGTATTTTTTTGACGCTCTGAAGACCAAAGCTAAGTGCCATCTAGTTCCATTATATTGCAGAGAAGACAGACATCTCTCATCTGATATCTGCTAAACTCTGCAACTCACATCAAAACTATCTAGATGGTTAAATAGCACTACAGGCCAGTAGAAAAATATGTATTTTTGATTCTGAGGTCAACTGTCTCTTTAAAGACGCAGCAAAAAAATGTATAGAGGTCGATAATGACTTGGTGCCATTAGGTGTAGCTTACTGTCTCAGCGGGAGTCTGTTGTCCTGCAGATCAAATAAGATGCTTATCAGAAGATGTGGTTGATCCCGGAGCACACTTTAACCCAGATTAGAGATTTCATGTAATCTCAGCACAGTGGTTTCAGATTACACCAAACCATTCAGTGCCACAGTGCCTCTATCATATTATCTGTATATGTGTGTGTAAATATTGTGTTGTAATTCGTTTTTACTGTGGGAAAAACAGGTCGAGTTGGAGTGGGAGCAGCGACACACTTTGTACAAAGTTCATGCTTGTATCCGTAATTTGACAGTGTTTTATGTCAAATTGAGTGCCAACAAAGCACTTTAAATAGCATGACTCAGTGCTTTTACTGGAAAAGAATCTACCTCACAAAAAATCAATTAGGTGCATTAGGATTTTAGCTGTGCTCTGATGTGGACCTGAGGTTATTGCTCCTGTAAAAGACAGCTGAAGAGCTCCACACCCCACTTTTCTTAGAGACACACACACATAAACAAGCACAGGCCTGTGTTGGCACTGAAAACATTCTCCTTAAAGGGACAATTCACCTCAAAATCAAGAGATTTTTTTTTTTGCTCACCTGTAGTACTATTTAACAGTCTAGACTGTTTTGGTGTGAGCTGCTGAGTTTTGAAGATACTCTAAAAGTAGATTGTACTAGAGGTGCACAGAGACGTCATTATCTGTATCAGTATCTGTTCAACCAACAAAATGATCTGCCTCTATCTGTATTCAGATAGAAAAACACATGCCACAAGTGCCTTCAAAGCACCAAAATGTTCTAATATTAGCATTTAATTCATTCTGAAATATATTTCCACTTTCTCATTCTGTACTTTAAATCTATCTCTCTTTTTATTTCTAACTAAACTAAAACTTTTATTAACTGTCTCAGGCCCATCACTACTTTCCCTTTAACTGAACAATATTGAAAAATCTGAAAATGGAAAAAAATGAAATTAAAAATATAGTCCTTGTTGTGGGCAGTTTCATGTGGGAACTATTTTCTTTCTACTGACCTGCCAACTGTATCGTGTATATTTTTATTTTACTTATAACTACATAATACTGTTTCAGTTAGTTTTTGTTTTCTTCTCTACAGACTGGTCATTATTTTCATTTCAGTTAACCAAAATGTTTTTTTTCCACACTGTAATGACCAAGGAAGAAAGTAGTTCTTACATGAAACTTTGTTGTGGATTATCTTGAGTAACCGGGTCATAATTTTTGTTAAGAGACATCTGTTTTGAGCTTATCAAACAAATATATTTGCCTCTTTGTGCACCACAAGCCAAGTGCCATCTAGTTCCATTATATTCAAGAGAAGGCATCTCTCTCCAAAACTCAGCAGCCTACACCAAAACAATCTGGATAAATAACTCTACAGATAAGAACAAAAATATGCACTCTTAATTTTGGTGTGAACTGTCCCTTTAATCACATATACATACATATTATTTCCTTAAAAAAAAGCCTCTTATTTTTCTCGATGTTTGTGTTGCATCAGGAGGTTAAGAGGATTAATAAAACAGTGGCTGAAGCAATTTATCAATCAGTGATCGTTATGTAACATCCACCTTTTCCAAGAATAATACTATGTGCAGGAAAAGCAGAAAACAGAGACATAACTGTGTTCTCTACGAGCTGCATTATCTAAAAATAACTTGTTTAATCATCTCAGCCTCCCTCTCTTCACTGATCACACTTGAGCATTGCTGGACACAGCTCATAAAAACACCACAGTCACACCCGGCTCTGTATTAACGAGTTGAAATATTTATTTTAAAAACTGAAAAAATAAAAACAAACCCACCAACATAGTTTTAGTATATCATACAAAGACATATTTCAATGTTGCTATGTGAGTATTTGTTTTCTCTTTGACTACAGTGTGAGGCAGTTTGAAAGGCTGGCTGAGCTGGTAAGGACTACAGACACAGACCCGAGAGAGAAGAGACAAAGAGAAAGAGAAAGAGGTTAATAAAGAATATTTGGGCAAAAATACAACCAAACATCACTCAAGGTGCATTCAATTCATCTCTCAAGACACTTGAAATACCATAAGAAGTGGATCTATCCTTCTTTTTTTTGTTTGTTTTGCAAATTTTACGCTCATTCTTGAGAACTGGGACAAACCGTAAAATATATTTTTAAAGATCAAACTCTTGGCTATTGACATGTTATGGCTGAGAAACATCTGATGGCAATATTCTTTTATTAAGTTTACCAGTGATTAAACAGTAGTCCTGCCTTTTTTAAACCATGAAGTGAGACAGGGGTCCTTAGGGTATAGCTAACCCTTTTTATGCCTGTTTTTGTAAAAATCTGACGGAGCTGACCAAAATCTGGGGAACAAATTTAAAGGGCCAACATTTATATATATATAAAAAAATCAATTTTAAAACAATGACAATTATAAACGCACATTTTATACCAATGTCATCAGTAGGTATTGTTAGTTTTTTGAACGCTTTTAACACATTTTTAAATAGTTTGAAGTTGTGAACTGTTGCTGGGACAAGGTTGTTTTCTGGCACAAGCTAAAAAATTTAAGCAAACCATAACATTTCATAAATTATAAATATTTTATATGTATAAAAAGAATACATTTTCACCAAAAAAAAAAAAAAAAAAAACTGAGCAAGAAGACGACGACACCGTTAGCAGTTCATTATGTGACTGGATCCAAAGCTGCTGCTTGACCACGGATATATCTGTAAAAATATGCACCAGTGAGGGT
>JAJHUR010110257.1:1999-22765 GCA_027495735.1 Lutjanus campechanus | reverse complement strand
CAGTGATTGCACTGAGGTAAAATGAGAAACACTACAGTAAGAAAATAAAAAAGAAATATAAATATTGGCTTGCCTTCCTCCTCCTCCTCCTCCTCCTCCTCCTCCTCCTCCTCTCGCTATCTCTCGATCTTTTTGTGTGTATGCATTTGCTTCAATAAAGCAAAAGTGATATCCAACAAACAAACACAGAAATTCAATATAACATCTCACACAGAACATATACCTTGTATAGACTAAACAAGCTTAATGATGGGATTTTTGCCACGTGTCAGAGATGAAGAATCTCTACCAGGACTCTTCATCACTCTTCTTCTTTGACTTTGATCCTAAAGTTTGGATACTGGATGATGTCAGCTCACTTAACATGACTCGTCATGAGAGGTATTTTATCCTGCAGCAAAAAATGAATATTTAAAAACCAGAAATCTGAAAAATCTGCAGTGCTCTGCATCAGTGAACTCGCATCCTGTAGTAGTTCTGCAAAGATACTGTATCCTGACAGAAAAAACCCCACAAACTTTGTGACAGAATTCTTGACATAATTACTAGGACTGGGTGTCATTCAGAAATGTTTGATACCGGTGCTGATACCTTGGCTTTGATACTGGTTTCTGAACAACACTTTTTTCAATACAAATTTATAAAAATCCATCTCAACAAAAAGAAAGTTACATTATGTATTACGGTACAATTACTCACTTTAAAAGACAAAAGCTGGGAGCAGCTGAAGACACTTTTTTTTCTCTTTGGACTCTACTCAACCTGGATAACTGGACTAAGATGAAGAGACTGATGGAATATCTGTCAAATATTTAACTGTCAAAATTCCTTAGGTATCATAATTTAGTATCAAAAAACAAGGCATTTTTTGAGATTTGATAGTTTTGAAGCAGTTCAGTCAGTGCTATAAAAGTATTGAAGTTCGATAACGAGCCCCACAGCTTACCACTGTTGGACCTCAATGATTGACCTATATACGTATTGAGGTGTTATTTCTGGACTTATTTATTTCTTGTTTATCCTATATTGTTGTATTCTTTCATTTTTTTCATATGAAACGATTTTGATGATGTAACAAATGTACCATACAGGGATGGCAGGGGCATGTTATGCTTTTTATGTGTTTGTTAGTTGTTATGATGGTAAAAGTAAATTTACTTCTACTTCTAGTACATTTGCATTTTTTTTGTATTTTGTATTCTTTGTATATTTCCAAAAAATATATCCATACAAGGGACAAAAATAACATCTGTTCGGATCTCTGTTGTATTATCAAGGATCAGCCTCAACTACCCTCCTAATTGTTCAATACATAGGTTTTTCCTTCAGTCACACCCACATGTGCTCCACAGCGAGGAGACTCTGTTTTCCAAGGATTCAGACTTGCAGTGAACTAGTCAGAGCATGTATTTAGTGAAGTCACAGGCTCGGGGTAGGAATGCTCTCTCCTGTTCTTAATGACATTGGCTGTGGAGGTTTAATGAGCCTGAATGTGAGGCCTCAGTGAGCGAGTGCGTGTGTCACTTGTTAAAAGGCTGTTTTTTTGTTAGATAACTGCCCCAGTTTATCTCTGCCTGGAGTCAGACATATCCCCGAGCCACAGTCCTCTTCTGTTTTAGTTTAAAGTTTAATAATTATGTTGATGAATATTTAATTTATTCATCCCATTTTTTTTCTCTCTTTCTCTCTTTTTCTCCGACAGGCTCCAGAGCAGGACGAGGTGCTGCAGTCTATTGACAGAGCAATCGAAGGAATCCACAATGTGGCCTTAAAAAATGGAGGCAAATACAATCTGGAACAGAGAGATGTTCTACAGTGAGTCAAAATGCATAAAGTAAAGGGATAGTTCTGGTTTTTTAAAGTGAGGTTGCATGGGTCAGATTATCCATAGTCAAGTTTTTAGCAACAGTAGATGAAGGTCAACACATCCGCAGTTTAGAGAAGCAGCAGGAGCACCAGTGTGGGACGCTAAGCTAGGTCAGCAGCAAAAAGTGTTTCAGCAACCTAAAAAATCACTATAGTTTTAAATGTACACTATTCACACAGCTAGAATATTTTCAAAGCTTTATCTTGAGGTCAGACAGCCTTTTTCCAATGTGAAACTGCTGTTATATGAACCAACTATCGCTCTCTTTCACCCAACCAGACTCTATTGACAAAAACAGTCCTTTTACCTCACAGAACACAGGATTTGCTGGTCTACTGCTGCATCGATCATTCAGTTTGTTTATGTTATTGTTCGACTTAGGTGAACCTGAACTAACACTTTAAAACACCGAAGTGACACATTAACACAAGCAAACAAAATGATGGAGGCAACGATAGACCAGTAACTCCTGTGTTATGCAAGATGAAATTACTGTTTTTGCCAAAGTTTTGTCGGGAGAGTGATATTTAGCTTATATAACAGCAGCTTACTGTCAGAAAAAGCTGTCTGATGACAAGGCAAAATGGTGAAAACACACATATAGTGTACACTTGAACTGATGTTTCTTTTTTAGGTGTCAAAAATACATTTTGCTGCTGACCTTGTCCACAGCAGTGCATTGCTCAGCTTCCTACACCAGTACTCCTGCTGCTTCTAAAAACTGGGGGCGAGCAGACACACTGACCATGGACAAAAACCTCATACAACCCCACTTCGAAAAATCCTAATTACCACTTTAGGACAGTATACTGATTCTGAATCTGTATATGAATCCTTATTCTCCTCCTCTGTTGTAGGAAGTTGATCCATCACAGAAAGGAAACCTTGGCACGACGAAGTTCCTCTTCCTCCAGTAACAAACAAGGCCTCCCATCATCCAACAGTGAAATATCTCTCAGTCAGACTCCCCCTCCACCCAACGGCCTTAACCGAGACTATGGACGACAAGCGAGCATGCCACTATCAGGAAGCATGGACAATATGCAGGGAGAAAAGGGCTTTTATCAGGTAACGCACTCATACAACAGTGCACATTTAAATGTTTTATTTGAATCAAATATACAGGATTTAATCATTTAGAGGGTTTATGTGCATTTATTGATAATTTTAACCTGATACAAAAAAGTGTGATTCATCTTTAAAAAATATTAAGGTTTTTCTTGAGTCTACAACTTTAACATTATGGATTATAGACTTATTTGTGTTTGTTTTTTAATATATCGCAATCTTTGTCTTTTCTCTCTGTGTTCCTCAGCCTCTAAAGCACTTTTAACTTCTGTTTAAAAGTTCTTTATAAATAAAGGTTACTCGTTTTTTTGCAATTGTAAACCACTAATGATCAGTTTCTGAACATGCTTAAGGAGTCTAAATATTAAACACCACTAATCAACATTACAGTTTTTCATGCAGCGCTCAAAACTGAAATCATGTTTGGCCAAGATGCATGTTGGTAAATCAGACTGTATGACGAGTTTTAAGAAAGGGTGCTTCAGTAGTGACAGATGCATGTTAGAAATGGGGGAGAAAAATCCGAAAAACTTTAATTCATGTACAGGTCAAGATCACAGCCCATCTTTAGGATTGAAACGTCTCTTTGGCCTCCATTGATTAAAAACAACATCAGGAGATGTTACAGAATTGATCATGAGAGATATTACACCATCCTGGCATCACTCTGAAACACTTGTCAATAATTTTATCTCGTGGTAACACCTCTCTCACAGCAGGGACAATTAAATTGACAATATGTTCATGTTGCACACACACACAGTATGCTCAAAAATGCAGGGGTGGCAGTAACATATTCCTTCTCAGATTACTCTTAACTAAGTAATTTTTGGGCACTTGTGCTTTTATTCAAGTCTGTGATTTTGCTCTTACTTATGTATGCATTACACCAGGGGTTTCCAAACTTTTCCATGCCAAGGCCCCCCTAATGGCATTAGCATATGGCCGGGGCCCCCTTTTGCAAGAAGTCGCCTGCTTTTTCAGCCTCTGTAGGGTGCTTTTGTTTCAAGTGATGCAGAAGTTTAGACAGTTTTAAACACTCATTTGAGAGGGTCTCGAGGCAGAGAACACATTTGGGGCACTCATAGCCAAACTTATGTGCCGCAGTAAATCTGTACTTTGTGAATGCTGCATCATTCTTGCGAGTTTTACTTGGCCAGGAGTTCTTCTGATATTTTTGCAGCCGAGCTTTTGTCAGCCGGGCTGTTGGCCTGCTCATCAGGTCTTTTTCTTCTCCAAAGTGTGTCCATTGTTGTGAGTTAGTACTAAGTTTCAGGAGCAGAGCAACCTTGTGGCAGTTCAGGTCAACACTGACCTGAACTAGCCCTCAAACTCTACTGCACAAGGCGCCTGATTCTGGGCAGCGTGTTTAATATAATTAACAATGGAGTGAAAAAAAAATGAATTTCCCCCACTTGGCATTAATAAAGTATGTTCTTCCTCTTCTCCTTTTTCTTCTTTTCTTCTTCTTCTGAACTGCTTTGGTTGAAAAGATGGCAAAAATATATGGCAAATAAGATTTAAATATGTTTTATATTATTCAAAATTTTATTTTATAATAATGCACATAATGATTACTCAGTTTCATTTATATATATATATATATTTTTTGGGGCATTTTGTTGAGGCCCTCACTTTTAAAATCACTGCATTACAATATGTAATATACTCAATTACTGTTAAATCATAATTCCTACAATTTGAATTAATATCCAAACCTTTCATCTCATTTAATGAAAAATGTCCATCCAAGTTTTTCAAAGTCCAGGATGATGTTTAAAACTCTCGTTTTTTCTGTCCAAATACCAAAGATATTCAGTTCAATTAGATAATGAACTGAGAAATCTCCATATCAAAAATTTAAAAATTACTTGAACAATTAATTAATTATCAAAATAGTTTAATGTTTTCTTCTTTTTACCACTTGCTTGACTGAGTTGCTTGATTTAGTGGCTCAAAATGGTATTTTACCTGCCTTGGTCAAGCAGGAAGTTCTTATTGTTGAGCCTTGCAGCTGTCACTCCTCCACATCAGCCCCTGATAACAAGCAGACACATTTATATAGTCTTACATTTACCCTTTGAGTGCAACCATAATGCTGATGTGTCCAGAAATGAACACCCCTGCTGTATATGGTCAATTTCATCTCCTTCATCCCATCTTTCAGGTGCCTCCTCAACCTCGACGTGCGGCTCCAATCACCCCACCTCCCCCTGAGAAACAGAAAAACAGCCGGCGTCCAGGTTAGAACTATAATATTATTATGTACACGTTAATCACAGCCTCACACGTTCCAGCGCAGCGTTTCTGCTGCTGCTGTTAGCTGATGTTTCCTCTCTCTCCTTCACAAACACACTCTATTCTTAGTCCGGTCATTCCTGTTCACTCTCCTCTCTGTAACTGGAGCTCTGTTTCTCTCTCCTTCTCAGCAGAGCCGGAGGTCCCCTCCAGAGTGTCCTCTCTCCCTGTGTCCCCTGCTCCCTCCCTCTCAATCAGCACCACCTCTTTAGAATCTGGCTCCTCCCACTCACCGGCCTCCTCTGAAGTCAGCCTGCCAAGTGTTTCCAGCACCCCCCCTCCTCCTGTGCCATCCCGTGTGAAGCCCTCTGCGCCGCCACCTCCTGACGTACTGCCCTCGGACTCCCTTCCTCAGCCTGTGAAGAAGAGCCCAGCTCCGCAACCTCCCCAGCCAACCCCTCCTCCGCAGCCCACTGTGGAGGAGCAGCCGGAAAGTGAATGGCCCGTTGCCCCCCCGTCTGTCGCTGAAAGCCCTCCTGGCAGCCCCACTACCTCTGAGCCGGTTCCCATGACGATCGGGGCTGAGCTGATCGAACTGGTACGGAAGAACACGGGCCTGAGCTACGAGCTGTCACGGGTTGCCGTGGGCGTGACAGTCGGCCATCTGCAGACGGCCTTACCTCAGGCCTCCTCTGCTCTGGAGCAGGTTCTCCTCTCGCTGGTGGAGAGCAAGGTCAGATTTGTTTTCATTACATCATGTGGATTCAGCATCCTGGAGCCGAGCCAGCTTAAAGGAGAATACCGGTGTCGTTTAGAGTTACATCTCCGTCTGCTTTTAGCTGACATTTCTCACAGAGGTTCTGAGACGCAGAGGACAGTGCACACAGAGTCACACACTCATTTCCTGTTTTTAAATGCAGGCTGTGCAGTGTCAGACCAAGCATGAAATGAGCTGCTGAGTCTTTTCTGGCAGACGTTTCTGATTCTATTTCTGGGTGTAAAGTGGTCAATAGTGCGTAAAGTACAGTAAGTAAGTACAGTAAGTCCAAACCGCAACTGCTGTGTGTCTGCAGCCTGTATTTACATGGTTACATGGTGACATGTGTGCACACTCTGACCCTGCTGATCTAATTAGAAAGCCTGAAATAGTCTGTGGTCCATTAGAGGTCTCGTCAGTGTGCTTTTAGATATGAAACACACAACCTGAGCTTAACAAAACACAGATGATACAAAGAGCTTTAAATAAAAGAACACATTGAGGGTTGTAGCTCAGATGATTTTCAAGCCTGTATAAGTTGCTTTTAATACTTTTCAAATGAATTACAGAGAAAAGTACAGACATCCTAATGTACAGCAGAGAAGAAACACCGGTATCATCTTTTGAAGCTGCTCTAATCAATATTTTTATATTATCAATGAATGAAATTTCGATTTATAAAATGAAAGGGGTTGGGCATTGTGACAAACCTGCAGAAAGTTATCACCTGTCTCTGCAAATTTCTGAGTGGGTTATTTGCAAGGTTTTTTGTTTTTTTGTTTTTTGCACCAGCTCAATGTTTTGGTTTTATGGTTCACAGATTGTACTGTTTTTATCATATTCATTGGTCTCATCAACCTCTGCTAAGCTGTCCTTAGTGAAACATTTTGATGAACCCAACTGTACGCTGCTTACACAGTGAGTGATGGGTGAACTTCAGTTGGACATAGCCAGACTTTCTTTGTGTTTGCTGACTCAACAGAACCTAAAACCTGATGTCGTTTCACAACGGTGGTTATGAGCTTTCTTCATTAACTCAGGTTTTCTTCTTCAGGCTCTGCGCGTGTGACCATTAAAGGGGCTTTTCCCGCACAAAATTGATCAATTGTGTGATGCTTCCTTAAGTCAAGAGGAACAACTTGTTACAATAGAAAGCTATGAAAAACATTTTAAAACTATTACATTAAAAAAGCAGCACTGTTGTTGCAAATAAGGCAAGAGAGAAATACTGTCAGAAAATTAAAAATTGACTCTCAATGCCTGATGATTATTTCTAACTAACAGCGGCAAATTAGAGCTTTTAAATTTAAAACATGATGCATTTTGGTCTGACACCGTCCCATAATGAAGGATGTGTGGAAATCACTTAAGTTTTTGGCCAAATCAAAGTGGAGCAAATTTTATTGATTGAATATTATCTGGGATAAATATCAATAGACTAATCAATTTTCTAATCAGTGTTCTGAACTGCACTGTCAGCAGTGTAAAACAGACTTGGCAGCAAATTAGGATCAAGCTTAAAAACATCATTCAAAGTGGTCTGTAGCTGTTCTGCTTTCATCATTTTTTAATGTGTGGATGATCTGCTCTGTAAAATTAAGTGTTTATATGTAATGAAGCAAACAGGAAAAAAATATTTTCCTGCATCAACAACTGAATGCATATAGGTTCCCGTGGCAACATGATGCATACAGTTTGTGCTGCTGTAAATTACATTACATGGCTTTGTTCTGTGACATCACTAGAGTACAGATCAGCAACTTCGTATGTATGACGTCTTACCTCAGCTGAGAATCTATATCACTCTCAAACAATATCTTCAGGAAGATGAGATGGTACTTTTTACAGCTGATTTAATCTGAAACTCTGAGCATAACCAGCTCCGAGCACACGTTACCATGGTGATCTAGTTAAAAGAGAGGCACCTTCGTGACACTGAAAACTCTGGCTTTAGACTCAACAACATACCTCGCTAACCCATTCATCTCGCTTCACAGTACATCAGGAGCGCAACTTCAGATGACTGCTAATGTTGCTCTGTATGTTCCAGTTGTGTAAATAAGTGACCATTTGTGAGCAGCCCCCCTGTAGACAATATCACTTTATGTGTTTATGTGTGTTTCTCTGCTTCCCTCAAAATAATTAATGCAAGTTTCAACATGGTGGGTCTGTTCTGTTCTGCCATCGAAATTATCTTCAGATGCTCTTAATTAATGTTAACTATTTTGCCGACATATAAAATATATTTCCAATTGATAAATTAAGCAGCCACTGTCCGTGTCAGAGAAGTCATATCATGTTCCTCTGACTGTACGCTCTGTACTGGTGTTTCAAGTTGAAGCGGAAATGGGTGTGTCACAATGTTTCATGTCTCTGTAGGACTTGAGTGCAGCGCTGCCGCAGGGTCAGGTGTGTCATGATGAACAGAGGCTGGAGGTTATCTTCAGTGACCTCGCCCGACACCGGGATGACTCCCAGCAGCGTAGCTGGGCGCTTCATGAAGACCACGCTCTCATCGCTTGTTACCTGGAGGAGCTGCTGAAGATCCTGGTACGATGCAGGGAGTTGTCGACATCTCGCTCCTTTAACAATGCATGTTTAACCTGTTTTTGTCATTAATAAAGGGGGCAGAGTGTTGGGGAAGATAGCAGAACAACAGGATATGGCACGTAGAGGTGCTTTGCATAATCTGAAAGCTGGAAACCTGAAGATTTATTTAACACTGCAGCTTAGCACTGTGTGCCAAGTTGTTACATAATCTGTAATTAACATTGTTTTTTCTTTAGGTACCTGTTTGTATTTGAAAGTTTAGAATGCATAAGTATTATGAGTAATTATGAGTATTCTCATGCTCTATCTAGTCTTATAAGTTGTTACAGCAGTTTTTGTGTTGATGCTATTTATTACACTGATTTTGTGCACAATTTAACCACTTTTGAACACTCAAGAATTGCTAAAAATAAAAAAAATCCTTCCAAAATAACACATTAAGACACCAAGACATTGAGAGATGGCAGAGTTCATGTTGTGATTTGGTATCAAAAACATTTGGACATTTCTGTAATAACTGGCAATTGGATTGCAAGCACTTTGTTCTGGGGATTGCTCAGAAATGAACATACCAAGGAAAGCCGCCCATCCTCTGAATGTTCCGGGTCTCTAGTTTGTGGTTGTGAAGTTTCATGAAGCTGTGATTATCCTTGAGGTCACTATAGGTCACTTTATACAGTGAGGTCAACTTTCAAAACATGGTCTGACTCCAATGAAATGGCTGCTGTGGGGACCAGCATCATCTCACATGAATGGAATGGGGCTCATTTATTCACAGGAGTCTCAGCTTTAAAGCCATACCCAATTTATGAATTTCCAATACAGTTTAATGTTTGCAGAAGAAGAAGAATATTCAAATAGAATAGTGAGAAATTAAACATTTATACGGCATGCAGAAAACTGCATGAAGTGGGCGTGTTCGTCTCTGCAGAGTTGAAGAGGTTAAAACTCAGGGCATTTATAAAGCAGGTTGAGTAAGCAAGTTGTTGAGTGCTTCTCAGTAAAAGCATTGAATATCAAACAAGCAGGATAGTAGTAAACGGAACAGCAACAAACTTTACAAAACAGGAGTGACATCGACAAAATAAGCAAAACATCATTTTATAAACATGCGAGAACCATTTTCAGCAGTCATTATGTATTAATATGCACAGTAATGTAAACTAATGTAGATAATTTGGGTAAAGCTCCATGAGGTAGAACTCTTTTAAGTGAGAGCTGTAAACATATTAGGCTTCTTAATTCAACACACTTTATGAGGAGGACAAGACTCATCATTATACTATGAAAATTCTTATGTTGAGATGAATCTGTGATGTGCCCACGGGAGCCGTCCAGATGTCGTGCTGTAAATACCAGACATGTTTGATAGGATCAGACTGGCTCAGACGACTTTACAAATCCAACAGTGTGGTTAAAGACTGAATCTGTAAACTCTTCAGGCTGCCAAATATTCTTTGTTGGCAGTTTGTCCCAACCAGCACTCAGATCAGGGGTGGGATGTCCACATGAGCTGTTTTAATGGGCTTCATAATCCTCTGCTGTGGGACAGATTATGAAGTTACATAGTTATAATGTTATTATATCATAGATGTTACAACTAGAGTCTGTTTTTTTTTCTCCTCAGACTGATGCAGATCCAGAGGTGTGTAAGAGGATGTGCAAGGCCAACCACTATGAGAACGTGCTCTCTCTGGTTTCATATTATCAGATGGTAAGATATAATAACAGCATTTTATTTTATGTGTTTCAATGCTTATACATATGTTTTATGTTATATTATGTTCTGTCATGTGGTTGTTGATGTTCTTTTCAGATATTTATGCTCTTTGTGCAAAGCAAATTACATTGCATTTATTCATGTTATGAATACTCTGTATTGCAATTGAATATATTTTCAGAATATGAATACTTCTGAGTATTGCAGTTTTTATTTTCCTTGTAGCTGAATTGCACATGTAGGTGTTGAGCAATAATATTCTTGTTGCTGAATGCATAAAGCATCATGCAGAACCATGAGTTCATCCAGTTTTTTGTCCAGATATCCTCAGTGGAAGTTGAACCTGCATCATGACAGTATTAGTGAGCATACTGGTGGTTGGCTCATTGTTGGCATCATGTTACTGTGCAGGAGCATCGTGTGTCTCTGCGGCTGCTGCTGCTCAAAGTTTTCGGGGCGATGTGCAGCCTGGACGCTGCTCTCATCTCAACCCTCCTCAACTCCATCCTCCCGATGGAGCTGGCCAGGGACCTCCAGACTGACACACAAGGTAAAAAATAGTTTCTTTTCACTCTCTTTTTCATCCATAGTATGCCTACCCAGGGTTGATATTATTATACTTTTTAATTTACCATTTCTTGCCTGTTGGTCTTCCCTCAGAACACCAGAAGATGTGTTACACAGCTTTGGTACTCACTATGATCTTCTCAATGGGCGAGCAGGTGCCATATCATCACTATGGTACGTTAAAAAGCTGCTGCGTCACAGATGAACTTGATTTCTTCCAAAACAGTGAAAAACAATTTTGTGTAGTTCCATGACGATGCATTTTTCACTTTGTCTGATAGATTATAAAAGCTTTTCCCAACCGAAACTGATCCGGAAGTTTGAAATGCATGCAATAAAAGATGTATTAAAGGGATAAAGTGTTCTTTAATGAAGACATAATCCTGACCCTCCCTGCTTTCAGAACACTTAAATGCTGACTTTGTGGAGTTTCTGCTGGGTGTGGTGGAGGACGGGCTTCCCTCTGATCCCACAGAGCAGCTGCCTGACATCTTCCTGAACCTCGTGCTGTCCTTCAACCTGCACCACACAGGTGAGAAAAGCCTTTCATAGCAGGGAACACACAGAACAGGTATAAATAATAACATTAAAGGCATAGTTGTGATTTTTTTAAGTGGGGTTGTTAAAGGCACTAATCAATAGTCAGTGTATTATCTACAGTACATGGTGGTCGACATGCCCCCAGTCTAAAAAAATCTGTATCAGTTTAACTCAGGAGTCAGCAACCTGCGGCTCTTTTGACCCTCTCTATTGGCTCCCCGTGGCTTCGACAAAAGAATTCAGTGGAAATGACCAACAGTTATTTTTTAATTATTAATTAATAATTGTGAGCCTAAAATGATTCTTACATTCTCCAACTGAAAAAACGCGCAGCCCAGAAGAAATGTTTGAATTTGTCACCAACTACAAGGTGTGTCATAGCCTACATCTGTGGTTTAGCACCTTCTCCTCACCAGTGGCTAGTCTTGAGTTTCCCTTGACTAACTGTAGATGCTCAATCAAAAAAAAGAAAAGACTCAAAGGAAAATAGAGAATTTAACAGTTGCTGCTCCAGACAGAGGTTTTGTGTTGTCCTGGCCAGAAGATTGCAGACCTGTGGTTTAAGTGTACGCTATATTTTGAATATTTTCACCACTTAACCTTGCTGTCAGACTGCCCTTTTCAATGGGAAACCGCCATTATATAAACCAAATATCAATGGCTGCATTACATTTACAGTATATTTACCAGTGTCAGGGTCCTGATGTTCTGTATGCTCGGTCACCAACATGGTTTACAGGGGGACTTAAATGCGTCCAATAATTGTTTTTAGTAACTCATATTTGTGAGCTTTTCCTGCTATAATAAAGGTAACGGTCAACTTTATTTTGACGTATACAATTATACAGTCAGGTTCAGTCTCTGCATTTAACCCATCCTAGTATTAGGAGCAGCAGCTGCTGCACAGTGCCTGATAATAACAGTTTGCCTAAAAAAAGCTCTATAGGAGCAGTAATGAAAAACAGAGAGTTCGACACTGCTATTTTTCTGCTGACCTACAAAAGAGCTTTTATTGTTTTACCATAAATTCTTCTCTCTGTGTCACCAGCACCCAGCAACAATGTGATCATGCAGGAGCTGAAGAAAAAAAATGTCAAGATCCTGTCTGAGAAAGTGCTGCTGCTTCTGAACAGAGGAGGTAAAAATACCACTTTTCTTTGTCATATTTCTCACTCTGCATCTGCGCTTTCTGTCTCCTGACGTCATCACTCACTTTTTGTCTTGTCCTCTCCAGACGACCCTGTGTGTATGTTCAAACACACCCCACCCGCACCACACTCTGTACTCAAGTTCCTGCAGGATGTTTTCGCCAGTCAAGAGACAGCAGACATCTTCTACCGCACTGACATGATGGTGATGATTGACATCGCCGTTCGACAAATATCTGACCTTTCACCTGGAGACAAGGTGAGACCTGGACACGCTGCACAGTCATTGATTATTCTCAGCCTTTAAGGGCACAGTATTTAGGCTCAGGACTTGCTACATTTCAGGGAGAATGGTGGTATGACTGTGTTGTGAATGAAAGCAGGAAGACTGCAGGGACAAGCAAGTAAAGGGTTACGTCTGTCTTTCACGTGGAGTAAATGAACCAATCACAAGCAGGAGTTGGAACAACTCTAGGCATCCAAAGCTCTGTGTATTTATGGAATGCATGTTTCTGAATGAAGTAGATCATAAAAAACACTACTTGTCTTGCAAATTTCTTGAATATGAAATACATTAGACAAGCATTGGACAGAAACAGCTCCTCAGTCCTCTTGCAAATAATCTTCTGCCATGTACATGTACATCTGGCCTCACATCATCATCTTCCTCTATTGAGTTTTATGGCACTTGGCATCCATAAGTGTTGCTTTACTGCCATCTGCTGGACTGTCCCCTTGCCCCATCTGTTCCTGCACTGCCATGGCATGTGTGAAAAGGTGCAAGATGGAAATGTTCCTGAATGAATCTACATGTGCAAATAGTGAAACTCATTAGCGGTGCCTGGAAGGCTATCCTTTTAATTTACCAGGAACTATGTGTGAAGGATGCTTTTAGTGCTCTAATCAACACATTTTATCTTGTTTGTTAAATTCACACCAAAAAAAAAAAAAAAACTAAACTAGGTTTAAAGTGCAGTAGTTGTGCTTTTATGGGGTTTCATTTTCAGGACTTTTTCTTGGCTGGGAGCAATACTTCCCTCAAAACTCCAGCTTCACATTTAACCGACAGATATAAGGGAGGTATCCAAATGTTGTTCCTTTAAAGGGACAGTTTGGATTATTTGAAGTGGGATTGTATGAGCCAAATATCAGACTCTCGCTCAACCAGACATTGCGGAAAACAGTAATTTTACCTCACAGAACTTGGGAGTAGCTGGTCTATCACTGCCTCAATTGGCTAGTTAGTTTGTGTTATTGTGTGACTTTGCTGTTTTAAAAGGTTAGTTCAGATTTGATTTCGCAAATAGTCTGGTTGAGTGATATTTGATGATATTTGGCTTATAAAACGGTGGTTTCCTGTTCTCTCTGCTTCTCCAAACTTGGAGTGAGTGGACTGTCACTGACCGTAGGTAATACACTGTCTATTGATAGGTAGTTCATACAACCCCACTTTGAATAATCCGAACTATGCCTTTAATGATATCAGCTGTATCACCATCTCTTTTCTGACTATAATCTCGTCTCTCGCCCTCGCTGTGCAGCTGCGGATGGAGTATCTCTCCCTCATGCACTCTATAATGCGCTCGACGGACTACCTCGAGCACCAGCACCGCCTGTCTGACCTGCAGGGGGCGCTGCAGAGGATTCTCAGGGAGGAGGAAGATCTAGGAGAGGACGAGGGGAACGCCACAGCGAAACAGATGGATAAGCTAATTGTACAGCAGATCTACAAAGAGTTCCCACAGATCAGTGAGAACCAGGACTAACCATATCAGTATCGTGCTCTCACACTGTAGTCTGCTCCCGTCTACTGCAGGGAGGTACAATAAAGCCTGGAAGAGGAGGAACTGATGTGTTCTGTGCCAGCCTGTGATGACAGAAGCTAATCAGTCTTGCCAATGTTAGTAGTCCGGGGCTGCAGCATGCACATGATGTTGATTTCAGAAAGATATCGCTGTTTTTCACAGCTTTTACCTTCTCAAGTGAACTTCACTTGAAAAAGGAGTGGGAGTTTTTTTTTTTTCTTTGGTTTTCTTCAAGAAGAGATAAAATATGACAAATGTGGTGTTTTCACAATACTGGAATTTCTAACTTCAATACAAGACCTTGAAAAATATCAGTATTAAATACTATTTTCAATACCACGGTGAAAAATTGACATTGAGGGCATAAAAATTTAGATTTTTTAATTAAAAAGATAAATATAATAAGGCTATAATATGATAATGGATATTCAGCCATAAGGGTGTCACAATTTCAATATTAAATTGAAAGTCGATTGAAATGAGCTTTCAGTTTCAATAATCAAAATCAAAGGCAAAAACTGTGATTCTCCCAGTATTTTTTTATTCATTCACCCATTTGCGATGCCTGGTGTGTGTCAGAAAAGAAATATAATCTCAAAGACAACAAAGCGTAGCTTACCAGCCGTTAAATTGCACTTGATTATGTTTTTGAAGAAGAATTGGTAACACTTTATAATAACCATCATTAATAAATGGTACATTTATGGTTTATTCAGCTTTAGTTAATATTTATTTCACTGTTAACAATGGAATGATAATTATGTTAACTAATTATTAGTAATGCTACAATAAAATGAATAACTCAAAGCATCTGATCTTTCGCTAAATCAGACCAAATAGTTTTGTTTTTTTGTTTGTTTGTTTGTTTTTTTTGTCCAAAACTTCCCAAAGTAATAGTTTTTGTATCTGTATTTGAAAGTCCACCTGGACGCTGCATATTTATTGTTGCTTACCTGACTGTGGAGGCCTGCATGTCCAGAACAGGTGCTAGAGGACTACCTACAGCCTCACAGTTTGAAGCGTAGGACCACTGACCAAGCTGCTGTAGTTAACATGTTGGGAGTGAGAACATGTTGCATTGCATTATCTGGATGTTTTTTTCTTTTGTAAAGTTGCAACTGATGTTTAGAAACTTTACAATTGCTTAATATGTGGTTTATTAAGGTTATATAAACATTACTTTAAACTTGTTCATGGTAAATAAGTATCAACTAAAGTTTAATTAACTATCAATTGATCATTTATTAATGATGGTTGTTATAAAGTGTTACAGAAGAATTTAAAAATATAAATGCCAGCTGTCATAAAACAAATTATCTGTTGATCTTCACAAATCAAGACTCAGTAGTCTAATATGCCGTAGCTATCAGTGCAAAAAAGTGTTTAAATCAAAAAATCAAATTGAAAGTCAAATTGAAGCATGAATTTGGAGAATCTTGACACTCCTATTCAATTGTAGCAAATAAGAGAGAAGACCCTGATGATGAAGAAGAAGAAGAAGAAGAAGCAGGGCCTGCAGCCGTGTGTGTGTGTGTTGTATTGATACTGCGGGAAAATCAGCACTGAAATACTCAAATACTCAAAATCTATATATATATCGATATATTGATATTTTTGACAGCATTAGAGAAATGTACATGAAAGCTGCGAGGTTTAGTCATACATGGAGTTTAAAAATAGCCAAAATTTAGGCCAAACCTTGAAACTGTTTCACAGTGATTTTCAGCAATAATTACCTTAAAAATCATACAAAAACTAACTGCATGTACTCATAGTGTTTTCAAATTAAAATAACCAGGACTAAACCAAAATAACTTTAACCAAATTGATTTTTACAACAAATGGAAATATTTTTAATGAAAAAGGGACAGATTTGAAGTGTTGTTATAGATAACAGTGCCATTATTTGAACCGTTGTGAGAAAACTTTGACCCTTTATGTGCTTCCCTGTCAGTGGGACCAAACTACTGTGTGTTACTGAGAGTGTTGTTTTCTTTAAATGCTCTTAAAAAGCTGACTTCCTCTCTCCTTCACCCCTTCATTCAGTATAATTAAAAGTCAAGTTGAACAAGTTTACTATTCTAGTGAGGGAAAAAAAAGCACACTGACTCATGTGTTATCATTACTAAGCTTTTAGCTGAGTAACTTCTGCTGCTACATATTGAGTCTCTCCTGTGGCTCCGTCTGCAGTATTCTCAGTCTGGTACTTTGGTCTCTTTACTGCTTTGCAAACCCTCCACAATGATCACTCTGTTCTTACATATGCAAACCTCCTCAAGCATCAGAAGTCACTGATGGTTTAACGTCTGTTGGACTGAAAGGTTCTTGTCAGTATGCTGCATTCGTATCTAAACTAACTGTGCTGCAATAACCTGTAATATCGCTGTAATATAATGAGTCTTGGCTGATGTGCGGCTTCATGGAGGGTGAACATGTTCTACACTTATTATCTGACATAATACATTAGTCAGTGTTGTTGATTTCCAGTTATTTTCTGATTCTTCTACTGAAAATCAAGACAAGAAAGTGGAAATACAGGGCATTTCTTTTATCTCCTCGTGGTTTTAATACTTTAACAGCATCGTGTATTTTTCCTTATTTCTTATCCATGATGTAGTGATTGATGTTCTCCCATCTTACACTTTGACTTGTCTGTTTTTGTCCCTGGCATGACTTCCCTGACTGGAAACATGTTTCTGAGAAGGTAGATGCAATCCAGAAGTGATAACAGTTTTTAGTTCATGTGCGAGTGTTCATTCATTGATTATTTGTGTGTCTGTTTACAGTGTGTGTGTGAGAGAAAGGTGAGTGTCTCTTCTTTCCATGATTAACATTGTCTGCAAAAGTGCTGCGACTGTGTTATAATAAAACTAATAAAGCTATATTTTAACAGTGGAAGTGGTCTGATTGATGGTATATTTTGGTGTCAAGTTTACAACTTAATTAAACTTTAATTTAGAGTTGTGTGAACATGTTGTTGGTGACTCTGTTACACTCAGGACACAACAAAACAAACAGGAGTGACATTTAAGCAAGATAAGAGTTCATTGTGACTGTTGGCAGCAGACATAAACGGCTGGGTGTGTCCAGCAATTTGAAAGTTAAATATGTTAAATATATGTAAATACATTTTACTCCTACAGTATCTTTTATCTTTAGTATCTATATTTTTAGATTTTTTAATTCTGTATGTAATAAATTGAATAAATAATAAATAAATTTAACTTATTTTTTTTTATTACATAAACAGAATCATCTGTTTTTGTTTTGTAAATAAACACAAACACAGTTTAATAATAATAATAAATTAATAATAATTATTACTTTCTAGCAATTTATATATGTATATACCGAGTCTTGGCTAATAAATAATAGACATTATGAGTTCTTGTTTAAATATACAGTAAAGTGTCATAGATACACACAGTAAATGGGCTCGTACAGTATCATTTAGGATTTTTTAAAATTCTGTATGAAATTTTCATTGGTAATTTTAACTTTATATTATATGACAATTGTACAACTTTTTTTCATCATCGTCTAAATATACACTGGTGTAAAATTATTTAGATTTTACTAGTGTAAAATCTAAAATCATATTTGTTTTTTGTTTGTTTGTTTGTTTGTTTTTTGTTTTTTTTACTTGAACAGAATTTTTATTTTGTAAATAAATATGATGCATATATATGTATGTATATATACTGTATATATATATATAAAATGCATCGCATTAAATTGGAATTATATAAATTATATATTAAATTATTACATTTAATAGATAATCTAAAACAAAATAATAATAAATAATATAATGTAATGTAAATGTTATCTTTATAATAATTTTTATGAAAAATAAAAATAATTATTATTTAGTTTTTACTACTGCATTGGCATATAATATCATATTATAATATAATTATTTATTTATTTTTATTTTTTTTCTCCATTTAATCATTTTCAAACTAAAGTTGAAAGTTTCCACCCGGACACTACACAGAGACGTACCAGAGTAAACCTGTGTGGCAGTCAGACGGGTCCGGGTAAATAAGTGGGTGAAAGGTCCAGCAGCAGCAGGCAGCAGTGACAGCAGCACACAAACACACTTCACAGAGACACAGTCGACCAGGTAAGATGTTCTTTGTTTTTTATTTCTCGGCGTGTCCGAGTTGATTCGCGGTGTCGGTTTCATTTAGTCGCCGCTGTTGTGTTTTTTTCCTGCAGAGCGGAAAGTCAAGATGTCTAAACAGCCGCAGCCGATCAGTCCGCTGAAGAACTTCTTCGCTGGAGGATTTGGAGGAGTTTGCCTCGTCTTCGCCGGACACCCACTCGACACCATTAAAGTGATTACTGCACACTGTGTGTCTCACCTGTACACCGTGTTACGTTAGGACACAACCGTGAGAGTGCATCTGGTGACACTGCACACAGCAGGATCAGCCTCCAGAGACACAACATAACATTACAGTCTGTCAGATATTTACTCCTGAGCTTAATCAGTCAGCTGCGTGGATGTAACAGATTCCTGTATTCAGAGAGCTTGATACTATGAGCTCAAACTTGCTGCAACCCTTTGACCTACATTCAGTGTGTTATATGACTCAGCTCACTGCTGCTGTTATGGCCTCTTGTACACACACTGAGATCCCACCTGAATGCAGGAACGCTGTCTTGCATTATCACTACATTAGACCTACAGTATTTAATTCAGTACGTTTGAATAGAACTAAACTGACCAATCAACCAAATGGGCAATGCTAAAAATAAAAAAAATACATTTTAGAAAAGCCAGAGGCATGTTTGAGGAAGTTTCAGGTTTATTGTATAACTATAAAGTTGTCCTGCTCAGTTTATAATTTATTGATGTGGGTGTGCAATCCTGGAAAAGATTGTTGACTGTTGATATTTGAACTCAGCAGCCAAAAACATATGCCCCTCCTCTCAGTGCTCTGATCTTAGCCCTTTTCTTGGCTTGACTCAGTGTGACTCGACGTGTCACACTGACTGTGACTGTGAGGAGATCTTCGTTGAATTTGACAAAAAGTGTGTTGGATAGAATTACGTACCCCACCTTTAAATCTGATTTTTAAATTTTTTTTAAATTTTATTTTTTTTAAATCTCTTTTCGGGACCACTTGACAGCAAAGAGAACATGACATACTATCACCATACAACGTTGTTAAGGAAACTCACAAACAGTTGCCTATTTACACAGAGATCTGGCTTGTAGTCGGCGTTAGAGGTTCGCTGCAGGCTAGTCAAGTTCTTCCACATAAAAACCACTGATGAATAAAAACTATGTCTATATGGACGGTACACAATGTGAGATCCACACTGCTGCCACCGTGATGCTTGATTCTTTGTGAGTGAGGTCAATACAAAGTGTGTCCTCTTCTTCTTCTCCTCTCAGGTGCGTTTACAGACTCAGCCCAAACCCAAACCTGGAGAGAGCCTCCTGTATGCTGGAACCCTTGATTGTTTTAAAAAGACTTTAGCCAAAGAGGTGAGGATGCATGCTGATGTGATCATTGTGTTACATCAGATAAAATATTGTCCAAAATGTCTTTTCTCCCTCATGCTGATGTCTCCTCGTCATCTTCTCCCCTCACAGGGTGTGAAGGGACTCTATAAAGGCATGGCGGCCCCCATCATTGGAGTCACTCCCATGTTTGCTGTCTGTTTCTTTGGATTCGGACTGGGCAAGAAACTACAACAGAAAAGCCCTGATGATATCCTCACGTAGGTGATTTCTCTGTTGTATGAGGTGGTGCTGCTCACTTCATTGTTCCACATGCTTTATAAACTGTAATAACTTTGTTTCCTGCAGGTATCCACAGCTGTTCGCTGCAGGGATGTTGTCTGGCGTTTTCACCACAGCCATCATGGCTCCTGGAGAGCGAATCAAATGCCTCCTACAGGTCAGAGGTTATGACTTGTGCAGATATACAGGATCTAATCATTGATGAGGCTCCCTCCTGTCACAAATGTGTTATTGTTTCAAAGTCTGGAGCTGTTTTGAGGTGTAAAATAATGTGTGTGTGTATGTTTGTCTGTGTGCAGATCCAGGCGTCAACAGGACACGTGAAGTATGCAGGACCCATGGACTGCGTCAAACAGCTGTACAGACAGTCTGGGATCAGAGGAATCTACAAAGGCACTGCTCTGACTCTCATGAGAGGTGATTCTTTACTCTGACAACATGATGTTGAGTTTTTACAGTGAGCAGATAGAATAATGAGAACTCTTGAAGGTGCAGTAAGGGATTCTGGATTGGTGGCTGGAGGATGGTGGATTGTTGAGTTCCATTTCCAAGTTGACGAATACTGATGCTTTGGGAATGAGCCTCAAATATCAACCATCTTACTGACCTGTGATTAGCCAAAGTCACCAGACACAGATTTTCTTAAGCCTGAAAAAGAGCCAAGAGGGCGAGCAGAAGTCTAGTTTTCTTTGAGACCACTTGAATTACTTTAATCTTAAAGGTTTTTTTTTTTTTTTTCCAGTGACAC
>JAJHUR010110253.1:0-15788 GCA_027495735.1 Lutjanus campechanus | reverse complement strand
TATTTATCCATGCTTAGATAGAATTGTTGGAACTGTTACATAAAAGCAATATCACATACTGCTTAACCTATTTTTTCTACCTTCTGTCCGAAATGACTTACCCAAAATAAATGGAGGATATTTTCACAACTACAAGGGCTATATGTATAATCTGGTCTCAAAATAACGGTAATACATGTAAGATTACTATAGAAGTGTCAGAATCAAGATATGTGTTACTGTGTCAGAGTAAATTCACCTGGAACACAGAAAAAATGTGAATTTTTATCTATTTATTTTTAAAAAACAACAACAAAAAACATTGTTTAGAGTGAAAAAAAACTTTTGAATCATATAATAGTAGCCTGATTCATCTAGGAATTAGTAAAGTGATATCTGATGAGTTACTGCAAAAGTCGATGCTAAAAAAAAGTGAACCTGAACAGTTTTACAGATGTTTTCACACAGACATATCCAGGCGAAACTGTACCAAATGTGCCATTTGGGCATCAGTCACACAAACGTTTGGCACTGTGTTGTTAGTATGTTAGCACCGCTATCTGATTCAAACATTCACAGAAGCTCCTCTGCTGTATATTTCTCCCGTTTTCTGCTGATCGCGGTGAATAAACACTGTGCTCACAGCGTAGGAGACTCGATCGCTACCACCCAAATTTACCATAGCAACACCAATGACGGGACGTGCAGCCAAAGATAGTGTATTGTAGGTACAGAAAGATGCGTTACTCCGCTCGAAAAAAAGCCCTTGCTCTTTACCAGGACCATCGCGATTCATTTCAAACTACTGAAGAGTCATAGGAGTAGACATAAGCAGTGACTTTTCAATCTGGAATATAACTTTAGGCCAGAAAACAGCTAAAGTAAGACACATTTTATGATTCTGTGAAGTTTTGCCGTCTAACTCTCAGAGTTTTTGTCGCACCGTGACGAGTGAGACCTCTTCGTAATCAGTAGGATCTCTGTTTTCATACGACACCTCACTTGTGTGTTTTGCCTGAAGTGGTGAGAGTAGTAAAAGCACTCAATGAGCACTCACGTTTTTGTTAAATGCCCATATTATTTCTTGTGGTTTAAATTGTGTTTCGTTTAGGATGCTTGATAGAGGCTTTTAGCTGCCCGCTCGGAGCTGGCAGAGAGCTTCGTGAAGCACTGCAGTGTGCGTTGGTCTGCAGTTGGTGGCAGATGGCGGCTGACTCTGCTCCGTGTCCGTCCCACGTAGTTACAGACAGCCAGCGGATTTTTTTTTATTTTTTAAAATCGACATTTTATATCGATTCTGAATCGTAGCAAATGAGAATCGCGATTCTTATGTGAATCGATTTTTTGGCATACCCCTATAAAATACCCTATTTGAATACTGTTTACTTGGTTTTATAAGGACATGAGACATACAGAGTATGTCTATTGTTGTTTTTTTGAGCTTTGTCCTTGAAACTGCTTTGTTTGACTTCTAGTTTTCACAGGATTCCATGATACTTCCATGAAGAATAAATGTGAATATGGACATCAGTAAGATGCATGGACTCTTTTATGAAGTGTAGTTACACACACAAAAAAAACTATCATTCTTATAAACTTCCATTTAATTTTTTTGTCAAAGCTGTAGGGATCCACTGGAGAGGGGCAACAGGGGTGGAGGCTGCTGACCCGCGGTCTGGACCCAGGCAAAAGAGACTCTGCTCTCTGACCAAGAGTCCCGGAGCAGGATTCTATCACTCCACCTGCTTGGAGAAATGCTGACTGGTGTGGGTACCAGAGGAAAATGCATATACGAATATTACTCACTGTAATATGATGATTGTGGAACGCCTCTCCGAGATTTCATAATTATGTATAACCATGTTCTCAAGTCCAGGGCAAAAATCACTCAAACTCACAACATTAAGATAGTTCACGAGGACAATTTCCAGCAGCCGTTCTGAAAATGATCATGAAACAGTCGAAGGTAATCATTTGGTCCATTTGTCTGTTTTCCTCAATTGGTAGACTCACACGCTGTAGTGCTTGAGCATCCCTTTGCATTGAATATGTATGAATACAAATGCAAACTCTCAGCATGAGTGCGCAAGTACAGAGGACGTTTGATTGAAGGCGGTATCCACATCGCCGGGTATGTGACACCATGGATGATGTGTCGAAAATGAGCGGGAGCATATTGATGGGAAATATTTCTCCCCAGTGGAAAAAAAAAAAAAAAAAACGGTTATCATTTTATGCTCTTGCAATATTACATCCACAGTGTACAGCCACAGGGATGAGGTGGAGCCTCTGTGAGTTTGTCAGTTTGCAAAAAGAAACAAGCATCAAAGTAAATCACAAAGTCCCACTTTTTATAATATGAAAAACATATTTTACTTGAATGCACTATCTCTTCATAAAGCGGCTTACCATATAGGAAAATAAGAGATGTTCACATACACCTTCCCTCAGGACAGAATTCTCTCTTAGTTACTAAAGATCCTTTTGTTGATAGCAGCATGTGGCGAGGAGTAAACTTGAAAAATAGCAGCACCCTCAGGACTGGGATTTAATTTCTAACTTTGTTTAAAGAAAAAAACGTTATGAATGTGCTAAGGTAATGCAATTTCAGCCAGCATATTTCTAGTAGTATAAAAATCTAATTTCCAGAGGTAGTTTTGTGCTCCTTTTATTGTGTGGAGATCAATAAAGGTGCCAGTGCGGCTCCAGTGGTGCGAGTGCAGCCGCTGTTTACTGGAACACGACGGGAACTATACACAAATATTAGGTATGAACAGCGTTTATGTCATGAATATAGAGCAGGCCTTGGGGCTGGGCGTTTAATAATGGGGGAAAAGTAGGTATGAGGGACCTTGGAAAAGCAGTTTAATGTTAGCGAGCCCACAAAACATCATTTGGCCTCCCTTCCTCCACCGAGAAGGTGACCCTCCGATGCAGCGAGGACGCTACATGACACAGATTATCATCTTTAACTGTGTACTCTATGTGTGATCATGATTTGGGAAATAAGGCTCCCTGTGTGGAGGCTCACATTTTATGGGCACATCCTTTTATTACACAGGAACAAATGGAAACATTATTGTGTTAAAATGACTGACTTCTAACCAGTGACGGACTGAGGCTGTCTGAGGGGAAGGAGTGAATTTTTTTTTTAAAAAGGCAACAACTGTATGCGGTTGGGTGTCAGTTCAACAAAAGTTGTGAGGCAGTTCTGCTGAAACAGCTCCAATTTCTGATTTAGATTCGAAAAAAGTTTAGTTTAGCACATTTTTTCCACTAGAAAGATGCCCTAGAAGGCACTTTATCACAATTTCTCTGCTGGAAGGCTACTTTACAGAGCACTTTAACACATTTTCTCCACTGAAGGGGCGCTCTAAAGGGCAGCTTAGCAAATTTTATTAACTGGAAAGGTACTCTAGAGTACACTTTACCACTTTTTCTTTATTAGATAGACGCTCTAGAGAGCACTTAAGCATTTTCTCCACTGGCAGGGCGCCCTAGAGGGTGCTTTAGGGCAGTTTAGCACATTTTACCCACCAGAAGGGCGCATTACCAAATTTTCTCCACTGGAAGGGCACTCTAGAGGACACTTTTATCTTGTTTTCTGCACTGGAAGGACACTATAGAGGGCACTTTCACACGTCCACCGGTGCTTCTTAATGAGGTAACATCCTGTGATCACTGCCAATGTTTAACAGCCGACTGCTGAGCCGTAGAAAATACATGTATAGTCATTTTTTTCCACACAAAAATAATACATGTACTCCCTCATGAATAATGCAAAATGCACTTTTGTTCCATTTTTGTTTAATTCAATTCAGCTTGGAAAGCTATTATTTTGCATTGTTCGTCTTTATCATTGTCTCCTAGAAAACACAATAAAATACCTTGACATTGACAGATAACTGACAGTTATAAACAGCTGATCAACTTACAATGTAGGACTCATCCTCACTCAACCATAGATTGTATATTAAGTAGGATTTCTACATATTTAATATACAGTCTATTGCTCTAATTCATTATTGGCTGCTGTGCTATTTTTTCATACATAATTGCTACATATTGCTCCTCCAATCATGTAAATTGCTTCATATAATACCTTTAAAAGCAGTTCAACAGAGCAAAAAACCCAAGTGGTTGGATGATCATGCAGGTTGTAAACATACCAGGAAAACTGTGAGAGGGCACCAGTACAGTAAGTACAGTGCATAAGCAGGAAGTCAGTCTGTAAACTGATGATATTTACACCATACTTATTCAATCACCAGGGTTTTGACTGCTACTTTAAAACCATATTACAGTTAATAATTACCTGCTAAAAGTCATCTGGAAAAAATGAAACATTCTCTGTGGTACCATTTCCAAATTCAACTGTTTGGCAACCTCTAATTAAGCATATAGAACACTTGCAGCTTCAACCTCCACCCCGTCTTTAATTGTCTAAACTAGGTGTCTGACCCAGAACCACTTTTGTCTCATAATTGCGACCCATGTTATTCATATTATATGCAGTTATAAAACCACCTTACAGTAATCGAAGCCAGCACAGAACCAGTTCTATGTGTATACCCACTGTTTGTGTAATGATGAATTGTTACAATTACTTATTATGGATGCACAATAATGGATTTTTGTTATTGTGCCACCATCTTTACCATCAGAGGGAGACAATACCAAGTTTCTGTTGTATGACCATGAACTTTGGCCCATTTGCAGCATTATCACCCTGTTAAGTTGGCAGAGATGGCAGTCCAGACGTTTTATTTTTAAGTCTGCATTGGTTGACTCCAGAGCTGTGCAGGCAGATTATTGTGCATCCCTCTTATTCCTTTTCTTTAACCTCTTTTTGTTGATTTTGTTGTTGTTGCTTTAGTATCCTTGTATTCCACTGCTTTGCTTCCCTTCACGCTCTATGAGAGAAAGAAAAGACCATAAATAAAAACTTGAAATAAGGGGAAAAAGGGAGTGAAGATTGAAGTATTTATGAAAATATAATAATTAGGTGTATATGTGAATAAAATTTAAAAAAAAACAGTCATCTAATTCAAGTATCACAACACTGAAGTAACGTAACTTGATTCCTATCTCTTACTTTTGAATTACTTCTAACGTTAGCAGTTGCGTCTGTGTAGCTAATGTTAGTGGTTGGTCTTACCTGTAATTCTTTCTTTAAATTTGACAGTAAAAGCAACATAAGGGTGAAATTTCCACCTACTGAAAGTATTTTCTCAAGAGATAATGAACGAGTACATCTAAATATTAACTGTAATGGAATACAGTTACCTTTGTTTGTATCCTAATTGCGTAATCTTGCTGCATGTAACCCATTACTCCCCAAGCCTGTCAATTATTTACTTAAAAGGGCCAGATTTAAAAAATAAATTTAAAAAAAGTAAAGTGCCAAGGGGGCTGAGATTTACACTTCCTATGTTTGACCTCTAAAGTTAGGAATTTAAATGTGTAAAGAAATAGAGCTTTTTTTCCCCCCTCAAATTTATTAGTTTTCATAATTGGAAAAGCAACATTATGGGCTATGAGGACGCTATACAACGCAGATTATCAGCTTTATATGCATACTATATGTCCGATCATGATTTGGAAATAAGCCTCCCTGTGCGGAGGCTTACATTTTATGGACACATCCTTTTATAAACACAGGAACAAATGAAAGCATTATTGTGTTAAAATGACTGACTTCTAACTGAGGTAATGTTCTGCGATCGCTTCCAACATTTAACGGCTGAGCCGAGCTTTAGAAAATGTATGTATATTCATTTCTGCACACAAAAATAATATATGTAACGTTTTCTCATGAATAATGCAAAAGAGCAAAATGCGCTTTTGTTCCATTTTCACTTAATTCAATTCAGCTTGCAAAGCTAACTTTGCATTGTTTGTCTTTATCACTGTCTCCTAAAAAAAACACAATAATAAAGTTTACTGTTTTCTGGGTAAAGCAACATAAAAACAACAACATAAAACAGATTTTCCTCTCTAATTTACATAATCCATTTGACACCTTCTGTTTTTTTTCCCCTTTTCTCCCACCACCTGCAATGCTGATGAACCCATAAGACATCCCAGTCCTACTGAGCATGTATTAAATCAAGTAGTTGTTAACCAAATCACTGCTTTCCCATGTATTGCTCGTGCCGAAGACAGCGGAGGTGACGGGGAAGTACTGAGCGTCTATGTCCCCGGAGAGCCGGTGCCGATGATATGCTAATGCTCTCTTCACATGTCTGTCAACTGTGCACGAGTGTACCTTTGCCGAGAAACTAATCTGAGTTTTATTGGCCTGCCAGAAGGAATTTATACATTACTATTAGATTACTGGGCTTGGCAGCTGTACAGTGCGTAGAACTAATGTACTCTGTCACAGATTGTGTGCATAATGAACTTGGGAGGAAAGTAGCCAAGGCGAGTCCAGAAAAGCATGCAGTTGTAATAACACCATCAGAGGCCTGCTTCTAGTCAACAAGCAGGGAAATAGCATCTGTCTTGATGGCATAAAAAGCACGAGTCATCCTTTAAAAAAACAACATGTCCATACAGCGTTTTCACCGGACAGGAAGTGGAATCCTGCCACCGATTCAGACAAATTGTTCTGATCAACAGTAATTGAAAGGAGAGGAGTTTGTGTAGCTACAAGCAGGGGAGTAATTTCCACTGGGGATGCTGGAGTGCGTACCCCAACACTTTTGATTCACTCGCTGAAATCTCTCCAAAGCATCCAGAAAATCGCCCTCAGTTATTAGTATATGCTCATAGCAATAAGCTTTACGATCAGCTCCAAGTGCCCCGGGTGTTGCCTCTCAGGCCGCATACAGGTTACTCTCGGCTTTGATTGGTGAAGGTTGTTGGGTTGTTTGGAGCCTGAAAATATATATCCAGACGTAGCTCTTCTGCCTGTATAGTATGTCTCCTAAGAAACAAAATCCTTACATTGATTTGCAGCTAAAGAAATACTTTAGTTGAAAAAAGGCACTGGCTATCAGTTCAGATAACGTTGTGATCACAACATCCCTTAAAGGAATAGTTTAGATATTTTTGAAGTGAGATTGCATGAGGTATTTATCCATAGTCAGTGAATTAATTACAGTAGATGGTGGTCGACACACCCCCCGGTTTTGGAGAAGGAGCAGGAGCACAGGTGTAGGATGCTAAGCAATGTACTGCTGTGAACAGGGTCAGCAGTATGATTTTAGGCACCTAAACAAAAATCAATGTCAGTTAAGTGAATGCTATATTCTGAATATTTTCACCGCTTTACCTCAGACAGCCTTTTCTGACGGGAAACCACTTCCTCCAAAGCCACCAGACTCCTTTAGCAAAAACAGTCATTTTAACTTTGCAGAACACGGGAGTTGCCAGTCTACCGCTGCTTCAATCTGAACTTGTGTTCTGTTAGGTTAAATTACTGTTTTTGCCAGAGGAGTCTGGTAGCTCTCAAGAGAGCAATATTTGGCTTATATAACAGTGGTTTCAGGTTGAAAAAGGCTGAAAATAAAGTGGTATAAACATTCAAAATAGCATACACTTAAACTGATACTGATTATTTTTTAGGTGTCTAAAATACATTTTTCTGGTGACACTGTCCACAGCAGCACATGGCTTAGCTTTCTACACTCGTGGGACTGGGGACGTGCCAACCGTCTTCTGACTGTGGATAAGAACTTCAAACAGCCCCGCTTCAAAAAAAATCTGAACTATCTATTTAAAAGCAGTCCAACAGAGCCACATGCACGAGTGGTCAGCTGATCACGTAATTGAGCCAAACAGTTTGGCCACCACTTTATTTGGAGATAAAACTGAAAGCGAGTGAGAACTTTGTTTTCCCTGACGAATAAATCGGACGTATGTGAAGGTTCATTTTCAGCCTGTTAGATCATCTGACCCCTGTTGCCCTGGTATATCTAATTTTAGTGATGTTGCTGCCATCTCAGAAGTTACCATTTACCATACTTCAGTGAATACAACATCATTATCATCAGTAGAACCAATGGATCTAAAGATATTAAACCCAATATTTAATTAACTGTAATTAATTTTCCTTTAATATTTTCCTAAAAAGACTTTCAAGATGAGATAAGACGGTAAAGGCCAGTGCTCTTTTTAGTGAGGATGCAGCTACAAAATCATCACCATGCTATGTTGCTCCGTGTCTGCTGGTTGTGCAAATAAGAAACTGTTTACTAACATGATCCATATATCAAATTAATGAGCTGAGGCTATGTTGTGTTTGCAGCTTCTTCTGCTGCCATCAAGTAGCCAAACATATCAATAAATATCACATTAACTAAGTGTTTTGTGCTTGTTTTTTTTGTTTTTGTTTTTTTTTGTGCCCTAAATCCAGCCGGGATGATTTGTGTGTGTGTGTGTGTGTGTGATTGTAATTCTACAAAGATCTTTGTGAGATTTTATCATACATGCATGATAAAAGTATTGACAGAAACCTTGGAATTTACACCTGCCCAGTGTCAAATAATATGAGATTTGAAGATCAACTTAAGGAATACGTTCATGCTGATGAGTAAGTGAGTGTAATATTTATATAGAGGTAGGATTTAGTGGGATCAAGGGGTGAGATTGTCTGTGAAGATTCTCAGTCATCCAGGTCAACGCATTCGTAGACTCATTTGTTCATGGGCGACTGGACTTGGTTGGGTTCTTGAAGACGTTTCAACCTCTCATTCAAGAGGCCTCTGATTAGTGGGGAGTTTCAGATATTTAAAGGGATAGTTCCCCCAAAAATGAAAATTCGGTCATTATCTACTCGCCCTCATGCCTACTGAGGGTTGAATTTGTTTTGTTAGTCCGCAAAACACTGCTGGAGGTTTTGGAGGAGTTGGAGGTGTTACAGAATCTCCAAACAATGGAAGTGAATGGTGACCAGTTTTTAAATGTAAAAAACAACTGGCTCACTGGCTTGCGTCTTTTTTTTTTGGCATGTTGGGACTTTAGGAGCAGTATGGAGGCATTTTATGTCTTTATTCAGTAGTTTTTTTGCGCTTGAAATCTGGTCACCATTCACTTCCATTGTTTGGGAGATCCTACAACGCGGATTTCCTGTGAAACTCCAGCAGTGTTTCATGGACTAAAAAACTTTAAAAAAACGTACCTTCAATTGGCATTAGGGTGAGTAGATAATAACTGATTTTTTTATTTATTTTGGCTAAATATCCTTTTAACCTCTGTGTTGTTAATGAGGTTAAATACCCAAACCCACTTGTCAGTTAGAACTGAAGAAGCCTCTTGGACGACAAGCGAAATGTCTTCAAGAACCCAACCAAGTCCTACGATAACCCTTCTACGAAAGGGTGAGATTGCAGATTGAAATCAACCGAATGCCCCTCATCCTACCCTCCCCTTTCAAGCATGTAGGAGAACCTACAGCTGCTGCAAAACTCGAGAAAAACTCAGTCAGTGTTTGATTTGTCCGTTGTGGGCTACTGTAGAGACATATTTGGGGTCCAACATGCCAGCCTCTGTGGTTGAGGACCTGAGCCCTCTGTAGATGTAAAAGGCTTATTCTAAGGTAACAAAAACATAATAATTCTTATTTTCAGGTGATTATACACTAATGAAAACATACATCTGGATATTACATTACATTACTTTCATATTCAGCCTATAAATCCCTGTAAATCCTCTACACTAGACCTTTAAAGCTAAACTGGCATACATACGAACTATGAAAACAAGAAATATAGTACTGACTTTGCGCCCTTACTTTACCCAGACACTAACTTGTTAGACCAAACCTTCACCCTTGGAGACGAGTCTCCTTTTTAAATACCTCTGTGACATCTCCAGCTTTCCTCCCGCTCATGCTGAAACAGACCTTATTACGAGGCCACCCTCATGACATCATAGATATAAACACACTTTCATAAGCATAACAACAGTGGGAGAGAAGGAACAGAAAAAAAAACAAAAACACTGAACACACATCCTTCTGTGAGGGCACTAGGGGAAACAAGGCATGTGGAGCATTATCATAGATAGAGAAGCGGGCCAACTGCCCAGAGATGTAGTCAGCATGTTGTATCAGCGAGACTGTTCAATGAATCACACGTTGTGCAGCTGCTTAGGTGATAAATACACAAGCATGAGGTCTAACATACAAGATAGGACTCATTGTTGGTAGGGCCCTGCCTGTATTTCATAGCCTGGGCAGCCCTGATGATGGATGGCCCAGCGCTTGGTAATATTTCTTCCACAATCTCGGTTCAGACATTATGTGCAAAGTGCACGGAGCAGTCCACTGTGGAGGTAGAATAAAGGTGGGACGAACGAGGGCCCCTGCGAGCGGCTCACTCGTCGCGTGAAGCAACCCCGTGATTAGCTGGGAGAGGAATTAGATTATTCATGAATCAGCTGGGTGGAATGCTAAAATGGTTCTGCTTGGTTTCAGACTGAATAACAAAATCAATCAGGCCTTCTCAGTCCGACCTGTTCAAGCGATTGCATGATATTCCCTTCGACAGCCGCCTTAAATTTCACTGAAAACCCAAATGAGATTTCTATTCATGTGCGCGCTTGTATGCAGCGCTGGGAGGATTACTTTTAAAATGTATTCCCCTACAGATTACTGAATACATGCCCTGAAATGTAATTAGCAACATATTCCATTAGATTACTCAAGTAACGTATTCTAAATACTTTGAATTACTTTTGGAATACTCTCACGGGTCACATAGAGCAGTGGTTCTCAACTCACCCTTAAGGGGGTCGTGAGATAATTTCTTGGGGTCGTTCGATGGTTGTAAAGAATAAAATAAAAGCAGCAATGAGAGCCAGGAAGCAGGTTTTTACATCATATCGCCTGTGCCAGTGATATAATGTGAGTTTGGTAGCTTTCATGTGTTATACCGTAATCCCTGGATAGTCTCAGGCAGACGGGACGGGGGGTCGCAAATACCAAAATCATTTTTAAGGGAGGCTGCAATTCTAGAACCACAGACATAGAGCACTAACAGTGACACTGGAGCAGCTTGTGTATGCCACACATGTCCAAACAGCTAATTAACAATACATACCATCTGCTAAGCTAATTAGCCAGTTAGCCCAACTTTGTCTTATTTTCTCTGTTTACAGTTTATATTGTTGTTCCCTTGATACTTCTTGCACAGCAACACAACAAAGCACCAACTGACTACATTTTTTTTAAATTTTGTATCTCTATGTTTGTGACATATAAAGAATCCTTCATAGTTACCTCACGTATCATGTATAAGTCACCTATATACACCAGTATCTGGCCCAACAATCACAAAAAGAGTTTGTATTTTCCTGCAAAACAATTTGAAACAGTTGGTCCTGCACTTGGGGGCGTTTCTGAATTTTTGTCTGATAAAATGTCTTCTAGCTTATGGCGCAGCCTAGCACAGAAGTCAAATACGTCCATTCACCGGAGAGAACTGGAGTGTGTCTGGCACACACTAAGGGTGTCTGGGACTGTACAAAAGCAGAACTGAATAACTTCATTTTCTGACTTGGGTGGAATTGGGTTGTATTTTCTGAATAAAATATTCTCTGGTTTTCCCTCTGATGTTCTCTGTTAACTACCTGCTAACTAAGCTAACAGCAGTTAGTTGATCTCGGAGGCTGTTTCAGTCCCGGTCTGGCCGTGTTCAATGGGAGCTTTGAGTCCAGGTGCTCTTATCGTACCAAACATGGACCACAGGAAACACGTAAGCAATGAGCACTCCGCAAGTGACTTCATGGGAACTGTAATGTGAGACCCTAATAGCATGACGGAGACATGACATGACAAAAAAGAGCTTAAAGTTACTTCAAGGTGATAAATAATGTGATGGAAATAGATATTTCTTCTGTCCAAAAATGCTTGTTATTATTTGGGGGGGAATGTAACATGGTAACATTCAGTGTGCTACTTTTGAACTTTTATCTAGTAGATTTTTACACAAGTACTTACATCCACTTGATGCTTTAAAAGGACAACAATTGCATTGCCTTGGACTATTATGTGAGAAAATACGTTTTCCCATATAATATGACTAACGGCATAAACTTGCAGTCTTCTATCTGAATAGACCAATAAAGAGACAGATAACTTTGTTGTTTGAAGAGGTCACTCAGCAGAGTGCAGATCCCCACCAGGCAACGGATGGTGAAGCACCTACTGCAATGCCACCACAACCGCCAGATGCAGTCAGTCCTGTCAACATTAACATAACCCCCACATACGCTGAGGCAGTTGGTGATCACTTGTGGCACCTAGTGGCCACTTAAGAAGAGTGAGAAGTCAGCTGTCGACAGAGCAGTCAGAAAATAGAATTACTGAAGACTGAAGGCCAAAACGCACTAAAGGCGTCTGACGCTCGTGTTTTGAAGTACACCCATTGTTCTAAATGGCAGAACACGCACTGAAAGCATCTTAACGCGCGTCAAACTGCCTCGACGCTCGCAATCCGAACTTGTTCGATTTCGGAGCTTCAAATGAAGACCAGGGCTTTTTAATCTGCAGCTCCAGCTGGTGTTTGGGGAGAGTTAAATGGAATAAAAAAGACATGGACGTGAGGAGCGAGTGCTGATGGAGCTTAAGCTCCACCTGAAACCACGTTAAATAAAAATTTTTAAAAAAAAGACCCGCAGCAGAGGGAGGGAGGGAGAGAGAGAGCGTGTGAATACAGGACGGATGCGCTGACTTGATACAAAAACTTTTTATGATCATGAAACATAATATTACTGAACACTTCTGTGGAGTGTGATTTTTTGCTCCAAGTCCAATTTGTTTTTAAATACTTAATTACTCCCCGCCGATTATTCATAACTACGAAGGACGAGAGAGAGAGCAGAGAGGAGGGAGAGGGAGCGTATGTGAAGTGCTGACGGATATAAAACTTTTTTGATGATAAATCCTGATGGTACTGAACAGTTCCCTGACTAAAATATCTGTCTCAGTAACAGACAGACAGACGTTTGTCTCCTCCATGAAACGTTTGTCACTTTGCTGCATTATTATAAATCATTGAACTGTCCAGACGCTGTCTCTCCCTCTTCATCTCCTCTGTGTGTGTCAGTGTTCAGTTTGCTGTCTGCTGTGGTCTAAAACATCCTCACTGATGTTAACTAGATGACACTGATGTAAATTATCCTGCTTTCTTAATACAAAAACATGAATATTGCGCACCGTTTAGTCCGTTTAGTGAAAAAAGGTGAGGATTTGTTTTTATATAATATTTTATTAAAGAAATGAACTATTATTAATAGTAATACTAAATGAATAAACAGATGCATATAAATAGCGACCTTTTCCTAAAATACTGCTGGTTTTGTGGTGATGGAATGTTAAATCTGAAGCCTGCAGTGCGTTTTGGCCTTGAGACTCTGAAGGAATTTAATATGGAACTTACCACTATATTGACCTGTGACTTTGAAAGAATTTAATAAAAGATATTAAATTGTTTTTGTTTGTTTCTTTGGAAAAATGAAAGTTCTCACTATACATGTGAGTCCAGTGAATAATTTCCAATGAAAAACATGTAACAATTAGTCTAAGAATTCTTGAGTTATGGCCAAAATGCATTTTGTGAAGTCACGACGCCCCTAAACCGTTAACCACCAAAATATTTTTCGGTTTGAAGAAATTCCCTCAAGGCGTTCTTGAGATATCACATTCACAAGAATGGGATGAACCTGAAAACATAATGCCTCAGGCTATAAAAACATAAAATCGTGGGGAAAAAAATGGTTTTCTGAATCACAGAGGTCCTTCAGGATACAGTCATGAATAAGCACCAAAAAAATTAGGCTGATTGTTCCAGTAGTATGTGAGATTAGCTACGGACAAGCTGTAGTGATCACACTTTTACACACACACGCAAACACACACACACGCTTACATTATCCCTGCCAGGCAGAAGTATTTACATGATCCCCTCCAGGGTTACATCTGGCAGGGATAATAATGACGTCTCTGTCATTATTACAGTCCTGGTTCTTGTGTAGTGTACGGCAGGTGGACTGCATGTGCACAATTTGTTAATCTATTTATGGGAAATGCGTGTCTCATGTGAATTTTAGAGCAAATATATCTATCTGTGTTAAATATATCCCAATATATTTTTAAAGAGAAGTAACTGTATTCTTAGTACCACCGATTTAAATGCCGTTGCTTGGATTTTGTTCCAGCCCAACCCTGCTTTTGAGTGTTTGTGTTTGCGTCTGTGTGTGCTGATCCACTTCGTATTTTGGGAGAGGTAAACAGACCACACTTTCAGCCACCAAACTGAGCCACAAGGTCCAGAATGTATTCATGTGTACACTTGTTGTTTCCTGGCAACACGTTCCCAAGAGAAAACAACAACTCCTTGAACGGTATTGCCCTTCAGAACAGCACAGCATTTGCCTTGTACATCACTACCTTTAGGAGGGGAACTTGCAAAGCAATATGATCGATGCTAAAGGGGAGCAAAAATAAATAATGAAGGATAAAAGCAAAAACAGATCCTGAGGTGGGGTCCTGACACCTCGTCCAATTATCATCCTTTTTTAAACAACAGCTGACAGCTCCGATCTAATCACTCGACGGGGCCCGCGCCGCGGCGCACACTCGGCATCTGAACACCCACGCAGGGAAAATGACACGTCTTCACAGGCGGACTCCATCACCTGTGATTGCACCCAAAACAGTGTCCACATCCACCGGCAGCTCTCCGTCAGTGTCACTAAAACTCTCTCGCCTCGCCGCTCTGACGTCAAAGCCCAACGAGCGAGACTCAGGAGCAGACATCGCTCCTGGCAGCACACCTTGTATTTTGCCTCTGCCCATTTATTCGACGCGTTTCTCTCTTATTGTGTTTCTCTCGGGCTGTCCATCCCCTCTCTCATACTGCGGCCAAAAAATAAATCACAACCCCCCGAAGGGTTCCTCGGTGAAAAGAAAAAAAAAAAAAAAATCGAGGTGGAGATTCAAGAAGTGATACTTCGAGGCTTACAGCAGTTTTGCTTCCAACAATGAGCTGAAACCAATTTTGTACAAAATGGACACAGACAGGTGCCTATATTTTACGTGCAGCATCCCTAAATGTCTCTAACATGGACATTAAAATGGGGAAAGTTTGTAGTGTTTCTCCTCTCAGGGAGTCTAAAACATTATTTAGAGCAGGGGTCTTCAATGTTTTCCAAGCCATGTACCCCTTAGTTGACAGAGGGAAGGTGCACATGCCTCTGACTACGTATATTTCAGGTCGTTGCTTGTTTATGCTTAACCCGTAGATGCTTAACATCTAACATCAGCAGCAGTTGGCTAATGTTAGCTGTGTTAGCCTCAACCTTCTGCACTTTCACTGCAAAGCTCTTTCCTTAATCGATCATTGGTAAAATTAACAATCAATTTATCGATTAATCATACTTACAAAATCTTTTTTTTTAAATGCATGTTTTCCCCTAAATCAAAGTTTTATTTCCATGGCAACATGTTGCATGCTCTCTGACAGTGTTACATACACCCTTACAAATGGAGGTACCAACTAGAACCACATAGGGTTTTTCAGCTTGTTCCCACAGGAGAACCATTTTTGGTTCTTGTTAGAACTTTTTTTCTATAAAAGTTCACTTGGAACTCTTTCAAAGAGTTCTGGCTAGAACCTAGCATGAGAGGTTATACCTAGAACCATCTGTGAAAAGTTTCCCCCAGAACCCCCTGTGAGAGGTTCTTCAGAGAACCCTTTTATGGTACAGTGGTTCCACTTTGAACCCTCTCTGGAGGTTCTATCAAGGAGGTTCGATCTATCCAGAACCTTTCTATGTTTCTAAGAGTGCCAACAAGAATCCAA
>JAJHUR010110247.1:1406-11458 GCA_027495735.1 Lutjanus campechanus | reverse complement strand
CTTATACAGTAGGCTACTGTTCTATGTATATACATACATTAGATCATTATACACTGCACAGTATAATACACAACTACACTCTGGCTCAGTGTCCCGCCTACAGCACATCTGATTGGTTAGAAGTTACAGGTAACCAATCAGCACAGACACACTGTGTCACAGACAGGGTGAGACAGAGCTGCACTGCACCGGTTTTTTTTTTAGGCCATATCGCCCAGCCCTACTGTAAGGTGGTCAGCTGTTCACTGTCAATCGTTTATCAACGTAAAGCTAAGCCCGATATCCTGAAAACAAAAGCCCACTGCCACCAAAATACACTCTCTGGAGTTGAGAGTTCAGTGACTGCATTAAAATATTGTTCAATTTAACATAAATTAACATCTACTCCTTCTAAAAGACTATTTCTTACCACTCATAAGCAGACACTTACTCATTCGGTGATCCTTCAGCATTAATTTGAACTCTAATACACATGCAAAGGACAGACAAAAACACAAGTTACAGACCAGAATAGAAATTTCAAGGAGGAAGACATCTAGCACTGAATCTAGCAATGTTGACAGAGAAGCGAGTATCATGGTCAGTTTATGATTTATTACAGTAATTATATTGCAGGTTTTTCCTTTAAAAGTAGGTTTCCTGCCTGTTCAACAGGCAAAAAAATAAAAAGGTGTACAAATAACAATACTGAACAAAGAAAAGAATGAATATCTTTACATACTGCTAAGCAACTGCAACCAATACTGAAATGCTATCTTTTAGTAGTGCCTGTCTGTGTGAGACCTTTGGTTTCGAACATTCATGAAGCACCTTTGAACATATATCTGTTGTTTGTGTATGCAGCAGGAACATGCTGTATGGTCCAGCTATTGAGAAATACTAATGTTTGGCAACGAATGCAGAGCATGCACAAGGCGTGCACACACCCAAAATAGAGGGTGAAAATGTTACTCAGAGAATCTATTCCAGGGGAAAATATGACCTCAGTTTAGACTTCTTGGCTCATATCACAGATGACAGTCCCATAACTCCAAATGAGACTTGACCCTTAACCCACAGAAATACACAAACATATCCAAGAACACTGAGAAACAGACAACACTGAACAACACCGTGTCCTAACTGAATATGAACGTCCAACTATCATGTCATATCACTTGAAGTTCGGCAGTCTGTGTCCACAATGAATCCGTTAATTATGCTCTTATATTATGCAATCAAACGACATACTTGTGTTTGGAAATTAGGACCAGTCACCAGCCAAATGCTGATAAAGTATGGAAGCAGCTGGTAGATTTCAGACACGAAATAAAGATGATGATGATGACGGTGAATTGTGAGTTTGAACATTTGTCTGTCAGTGGCTGATAGATGTCCACCTTTTACTTTCCATCCCTGTACATACCTATCAGCTACATGCTCTAGATCAGACTGGAGATGTAACCACTTGAGAAAAAGTTGCTATATTTCTATGTTTCTAGTCTAATTTTCAAACATTTCATGCATTTCATATTGTAATATTTAAATGTTTCCCTACTGGAAATGACATGTAATATAACCAACAGCAAGTAGGTTGTAATTAATGATGGTCAGTTACCTTGATAAGATGATCTCCTTCCAGCCAGCTGCTACCTTATTTAGGTATTTGTAGTTAAATGAACCGGTGTCATACAGATAACTATACGATATGAAAAGATGATACGATAGAATAGTTAGCCATGACCCAGTAGGGATGTCATGATTCTCCAAATCCATGATCCAATTTTCAAGTCACAAACTGAGTTTTGATTTTTTTCAGCACTGCCATTGTTGGACTATCGAGTCCCTGCAGTCAGAGAAAAGTGCTTCAAACTATAAGGGTTAGTTAAGTTACGGTAGTCAGCCATAATGCGGCAAGATGAGCATATATTGATTGTTACTGGAAGGCCATATTGTGTGAAACGCTACTTATCATGGTTTGAACTAGAAAATGTAACTGCAACCAAAGAGTTGTCCTCTTGTCAAGGAAAAAAAAGAAAAAAAAATTTACAGTTATGACAAGAAGTTAGAGCTATGCTGCCCCCCTCCACAAGTGCAGGAGCTGCTCTAATGGTCTAATAGTCTCATGTTGACTTCTAAATGTCAGTGTGATTAATTGTTCTGATCTTGTCTAGGCCATTTCTAATTCACGTTTTGTTTCTATTTATCAAGTCTAAACAGACCCATAATGTGAATTCTGGGTAAATGCGAGGCCAATGATATAAAAACACCATGGTTGTTCCTCAAAGTTGAACAGCACAATGTCCTCGTCTATCTATGGAAACAAAAATCTAAACATTCATCACATGTTGAGACCAGACAGCGTTAAACGGTAATAATTTTTTGTTTTTCTTCTGAAAGATATGGTATCTGCTAAGTCTTTTTGAACTTTGCCAGATATCTGATACTCTCCAAAACGTCATGTCTATAGGAAGCAGGCTTTAAAAATAGCAAACGTGTGCAGCGCACAGGCAAGAGGAAGCACCAACTACAGGGGATCTGTAGTGTTCTGTTTTAGGAGGCTTTGACCCTTCTCCCAGACAGAGCACCTTCATACACACAAGGCCAAGCTGAACAACAGGAAACTAGCAACAATGAGCCTCCACACCCCCTCCAAATGGGATACATAAGGCTTCCCTTCAGTTTTATAATGCAGCACTTTAAATGTAATAGAAAATAATAAATATGAATTTCAGGTCTGAAGAAAACTGAGCGTGATAGAAACCTCACGCAACAGGTAAGACGAGGTTAAACCTCTTCTAATGTCATTATACAGGCCAATTTTTTAAAAACACATAGGCAGGGTTCAAAATCAACTTTTAGTGCAGAGACCAAATGGCTAGAGAATGTTAAACTTTTACCAGCCATTGAAATAGATTACCATCTACCCTACTCTTATAAATGAGCTATAAATATTTAATAATTAGTTTATTAATTGTGTTGTAAACTCTTTATAAATCATTAATAAGCTGTTACAAAGCATTAACAATGAAGAGCTTTCAAAATAGTGAGGCCATTTCTGTACTGTAACTAACAAGTCTCAAATGTCATTGCTTACTTAGGTAATTTTGTCTTCTCCATCAGCCAGCATTTATACCTGTCAGCTTCATCAGATATTTGTTAATAAGTTAACAAATATCTTTTAGCATATGTTGTTTCCATTGGTGTATGTATGTGTTGTGTGTAATGTTATGGGATATGTGCAATACTGCTATGTAATTGTTGTTGAGATGGTATGCCTGGTGATGTATTGTTTGTTGTCATTGTGGCTGTCGAGGCATTTATGGCACAGTTACTGAGTCCAAGACAAATTTCCCCAAGTGGGACAATAAAGTATATTGTATTGTATTGTATTACTGCATTAAACCACCATCAGCATATCTTAATAGTCAAAAGGTTTCATTTGGCATATCAAATTACCAGATTCATACACTAAGGTGTTGGCAGTATTGTTTACTTTGACGTTTTCAGCATGCACTGTTTTACACTTTACAATAAGAATCCCTTTTGCAAGTTATAAATGGTAGTAAGTAATTACTAAAAATAATTATTAGTAAGCAGTAACTGGATCTTGCCAAATAGTGTCATAACTTGTTTATAATTGTCTATTAATGATTTATAAAGTGTTTAAAACCTACTTAATAAACAAATTTGAAACATTTTGGGGGGTAGTCTTAGTGTAAAGTGCTATTTGTTATTTTCTAAAGATATTCCGATGATATCATTATTGAATAGAATTATTTTGTCCATGATAATTGTGTAGTGAAAACCTGATCTCTTGACAGCCCTAATTCTGACAAAGCTAATGAAGCCTTTTGAAAAGAGGCTGGGACTGGTTAGATTGTTCCAGTTACAGTGAGATACTGGCCTAGTTAACAGGAGAATAGAGCAACTGAGGTTCAGTCAGAGCCACAGTGCCTGCAGGCAGCATCCTGTTAAGTCTGATACCTTCTTTCACAGGCTGCCCATTCGTCACCAACCATGTGTCAGCATGCCTTCATGTCACCAGTGACCCTGTCAATTTGCGTAATCGATTTATGCACAGTGCTTCCATGTGCCACACTCGGCCGGTTAATCTAGTTAGCTACATCCCATGCCCTCCCCTCCTCTTTGTTTATGTTTGGAGTACCTGTTCAGGTGGGTCATGTCCGTGTCACCACCTGAGACTGGGGGCACAGAACGTGAAAGGGTGAATATAAAAACAGCGTTGATAAATATCTTTTAAGTTCAAGTCTATTACGGGGATGACATGACCACTGCTACAACTAACGGTACACTTAACGTTTACTCTAGCTATCACAGGATGCTTGTACTCTCATACTATGGAGAACACAGCGAAGGAGGTTGACTGGACAGTCTATGCATAGCTTTCCTGGGTGCCTCCTCATTTTGATGTCCTACAACAATCACAGGACCTAAGCAGCCAGCGGCGTAAATCCTACTTGTTCATTTCGGCTATCCGAGGCCAGCTAACGCAGCTGCTAACGGGCGCTAGCGGGAGGTGACAGTTCAAGGAGCGTCAGAAAAAAGAGCCGTTATTAAAGGGAAAAGCGACAAGGGAAGGAGCTGTGACGAGGCTGAAATTATATACAAAAACTCACCCACTGGACCCTCTTTATGTTTCGACGAGCGTCTTCCATTCACACTTTTTTCAAATCTGCTACTCCCACCACTCTTCTTGTTCGACGCCATCTTCGCCCACTCTGTTTACGCACCGCCTCTCACATCTCCCCTACATACCTGCCTGGGAGCGCAGAGGCCCCGCCCACACCAAAATGGCAGCCAATGAATCACTGCGTCGCGGTCCAGTAGCCAATCACGACCCTCGAAAATCGATAAATGTCCGCCCCCCTGCATTTGGTGTAGACCTTGGTGAAGACAGAGTGGGCATTTACTCATTCAGTACGGGTTAAAGGGGCATTAAGTTTTGATAGACAATTTACAGAGAGTTTGTATGATTTCTTTCTTTTTACACAACTTTATTCTTCAAGCAGAACTGGCAGAAACCAAATAAACTGTGATACATCATTAAGTAATTCAATAAATTCCAAGAAATTCATAGTATTTATTTTTAAACCAAATATTAAAGAGGCTGATAAAAAAAAACAAAAAATTAAAAACTCAGGTTTACACAGTATTTGCCTATGTTGTACAACTTGGCAAAGGAAAAATGAGCCCTGGTTCACCATTTAGTACAAATAACAGGGGCATTAACCTTTTTTCTTTTCTTTTTTTTTTTACACAATTTACCAACTTTTTTTTCACAGCTTCATTCTTTGAGCAGAAATAGCACAAAGCAAATAAACCTGTGACACATCATCAAGTAATTCAATAAATTCCAAGAAATTCATAGTATAGATTTTTAAGCAAATACTAAAGAGGCTGATAATAAAACAATCTCACAGGTTCACACAGAATTTGTCATTGTACAACTTGACAGTGCATACATTTTTAAAACAAATATTAAGTCAAGTCAACTCAAGTATTTGTATAGCTCTGAGTTACCTCGGGGCACTTTTCATAGCAGATCTATGCTGTACTCTTCATAATATTAATGATAGAGACCCAATAGTTCCCACCAAGAGCAAGCCTAGGGCAACAGTAGTGAGGAAAAACTTCCTTTAAACAGGCAGAAACCTCGAGCAGATCCAGATTCTAACAAAACAATCTCACAGGCTCACCCAGGAGCTCTTCTGGAGCTTTTAATGGCATCACATGATCGTCCAGAGCAGATGATATTGTCATGAAACGATGCTCATTTTTTGTAGCAATTTAGGGACTTAAAAGTAAAAGTTAAGATTTAACCAAATTCCATCAGTAAAGGGCAATTCCATTTGCTGAAACATCATGTTATGTTTGAAAGCTCAGAACACCTACTAAGTGTTTTTGAGGAATTTGGGAATTTAAGGGTGGTTTTCATTTAATTGTTTTTCAGATAAACAGACGATTATTTTTTAGACTCAGAGTCCTTGAATTTGGCATTTTTTTGGAGAGGAAATATTAAGAAATTTTGCAGTAGACAACACACTTAGCTGTTTTAAATACACACACAAAAAAAATTAAATCAAACATAGAAAAGAGCTCTTTGCAAAATTATCTGAAGTGGAGGGCTGTCTTGCCCATCTGACCTCAGTATTTATTCACTCCCGGCTATGACCCAAACTGGAGCAGACCTTTGTGCTTAGATTGCTTGATCAACCGCTGTTTCCGAGGTCAAACATTCATTATCAAACACAAATGAAAGAAGCTGATTGAACAATATGTGGTCACATGATAACACTGTAACTGCAGGCTATGTACAAAACACCAAATATGTAATGTAAGGTGAAGAATGAACCTGACATACAGATATCACACATTTAAACTTCAGCTATTAAAACACAACTCCCTATCTTTCTTATCTTCCCCCCCTTTCCTTCAAGGTTTCTCCAGCTGGATCTCCTCCTCCTCTTCCATAATGTTGCATACGTCCTGGTACGGGCCGTGTGCCTGGGAGCGTTCAATCTGATCATATGTACTGCAACAGTCATCCAGATTTAGCCCCTGGTGTGCAAGCCAAGAAAAGAGATAAGATGGAAATCAAAGAGACACACAAAAATCAATGGAGCACATTCATGTTAAACTGATTTGTAGCACAAGATCACATGTTCATTAGTATTTTGTTTGTGCTTCCAGCTAAGTGACTTGCACAATATATTTCCCATATGTCTGCCATGACATGTCTTTGACTCAGAGACTATATGACTCGTTCAAAGTTAACCTGGTATATGTTCTCCTCTTCCTTCTTCATTTTCTTCCTCTCCAGTTCGTTTAGTTTCTTCGACTGTGAGAGGGAACACAGAAGTTGGTGAAAGCTTTAAAACTGTGCAACTCCACGTGACAGAACAGCATGAAACACTATGAAAAACAACCACTTGAGAAACTTATATAAGCAGAACAGTCAAAGTAGGGCTGGTTTACAGATTACAATAATTTTTGTTGACATAAGTTATACAGCAATACTACTATTGAGAAACGTTGGAAGTAACCACCGCTTCAACATTTATGCTCCGAGTCAGGGGTAGTTGACAGATCAGTGTGTGGTAATGTGTAGTGAGTTGTAATGATGTGACCTCCTGACCTGGCAGAGAAGGGCGGCGGCCGGCAGGATCACACACAGGAACAGTAAGATTCCCTCAGCTTTCAGGATCTTGTTTTTGGTGTTTTCACTGACATTTATTGTCTTGTCCAGTGGTTCTGGGCATACAGACAGGATGAAACAGAGGTGACACAGTCGTGCCTTTAGGTATTTACCTACTAGTAGATACTTGTTTTGTGGCAAGTGAGAGCATATAAAAAGCATGTATAAAAAAAATGAATTAGGCTGATGGAATATTATCTTGGTTGGCCTGTTTTTAAAAGGAAATTCAAGACCTATATCACAGCACTTTTCATTAGGAGCAGGTCTAAACCATACTTTCATAAGACAAAGCCTGCAAGGCCATAGTATATAGTTCTGTCCTTATTTTACCTTAGTATAATGAGCCAATACTGCTAATTACACAGATTGCAAGCAACCAAGTTAAACTGCAAGACAAAGTAGTATTTGGGTGGAATAAGCCTTTAAAACTATAAGTACTTGGCAGAAAGTAGTATTTAGGTGAAATAAATCTTGAAACTATAAGCAGTGAAAGGGTAGTATTTTGGCAGAATAAACCTTTAAACTATAGCTAAATACTGTGTAGTATTTGAGTGGAATAAACTTTTAAAACATATTTGGATGAAATACTGTCTGGTTTGTACTTTTGCAGTCATCTAAATGGCCAGGTGCCACTGTGGCAAAAAACTAGGTTCCTAGAACTGCAGTCCTGAAACTGCCGCTTCGCAATATTGATTTAATCTGGTTTTAAAGTTAGTGTAATGTACTCTGTAAAAACTGTATTTCAGAAGTAGTTGAAGTGATGTTTTGAATGAGTCTAATTCAGCTGTCTACTTTAGTGATGGCAGTCTACTTTTGTGGATTATAACAACTTGAAATCACACCCCGTTCACTCTACAGTAAAAATATGTCATTTAGATTTGTCTTAGTATTGCGCATCTGACATCATGACATTCATGTCTTTTCCAGATTTTTTCCCCCTACAGTTGAGCCGCCATTTTCTCTACGGGTCTAATGCAAGAAAATCAAATTTTGTGATCACATAACGTCTCAGAAATAAAATGTTTTACCTGAATTTGTTCAAATCACTCTACTTAAGTCCCGCCCCTTTCTGAGCTGTGCTCAACTTTCTCTGTACTTTTTCTGGTGAATTTCTCTTTTCCTGTTTCCTGTAGGCAAATATGCTCGTCTGCGTTGAAAAGAAAACCAAATATTAACGATGGTTAAAAGACGTTGCGGGGGGGACCTGTAAAAGTTATATATAGACATCTTAAGTTAGCTAATGATATCAAAACACAAACTAATCTACATCAATCATTAGCTAGTTAGTCAGTGTTTTGTTTTGTTTTTTTAAGTTGGTCCAACAATTCTCTTTTTTTTTTCCAGTGTAATATTCTTAGTTTTTTAGTTTCAGTCATTATTTTTGCATTATTTTTTATCCCTGGTCTTTCTTTTATTCTGTTGTATTAACTTTTACTTATTTATTTATTTATTTATTATGTTTTATTGTATAATTTATTCTTCCAGAATATCAATTAATTAACTAACTAATTTAATTATCTACATGTTTTGATTTTTCTGCATGAAGCACTTTGGCCTACATGTGTGTTTGAAAGTCGCTTTAAAAATAAAGCTGAGTTCGTTTGATTAATTACTTAACAGACTTACTTGGAGATTCATTATGAGGTTGATTGTTCTGTTATATAACTGTACCATTTAGTATAAAGAACACAGTCTAATATATACAACACATGAATAACAATTGCCAGTATTGTTGAGCTAAGGGTAACGGTGCTCTTGCAAACTAATGCAGGTTATCTCACACATAATCCCCCAGAGGAGTTTAGTGGTTGTTTTACTTGTATTTCCACATCTGCCGTCTGTGTTTAATGAGATTATGATGCAAAATGGCATTTCAGTTTGACAAATGCCTCCACACATCAACTTGATTGCAGATTGGTCTAATCTCGGTGCTATTTAAAGTAAATGACTGGGCAGCAGCAGACTGTAATAAGACCATCCTCATGATGTGAAGATTAACTAGTTTGCGATATGGATGCTGCCACTGACACAGCTCTTGGGTGGACTAAGGTTAACAGGATTTATGGCTTATGAGGTGTTAGCAGCGCTTAGAGCTCGCTTGACTCCATCTCTCCATGTTAATCACACACACACAAATGCACAAGCACTAGCATTTTAGACCAGTGTGCAGTGCAATCAGGGCCCCTCCCACCACCACACACATTTATACTCACTGTAGACCTGCAGGTAGGTGCCATGTGACAAGCCCTGGATGGTGCTACTGTTCAGTATACACTGGTAGATCCCATTGTCCTCCATCTTCACTGACTTGAAGTTTAAGATGCCACAGTTTTTGCCGGACTTTTTCTTGAAGTCTTGAGTTACAAGGTCTGTGTCTTTCACAAGCACTAGCTCCTCTGTGATGTTGGACTTTTTGTGCCATCTTGGTTTTGGTAACTCTATATTGCCTTTATGGCTGTAGCAGCAATGCAGTTCAGTTTTGTTGCTCACCTTCACCCTCAAAAAGGGCATATCCGACTCAAATTCCACCTCATCCTTAGCTAAGACCACTGTGGAGGAAGCAACAGTTATAGCACATTGATATATTGTGTATTTACTCATTATTTGATTTGAAAGTAGCCAGATTATGCTTTTTGGGGTTTTACCATTCCTTTAAAGGGACAGTTAAACTGAAAATCAAAGATTCATTTTTTCCCCTCTGGCCTGTAGTGCTATTTATCCACGTATGCAGATCATTTAAGTGTGAGTTGCACAGTTTTGGAGATATTGACCACAGAGATGTCTGCCTTCTCCAAAATATAATGGGGCTAGATGGTGCTCGGCTTGTGGTGCCCAAAGCACCAAAAGAAAAACT
>JAJHUR010110243.1:0-13724 GCA_027495735.1 Lutjanus campechanus | reverse complement strand
TTTGTGAATTTATCATAAAAGGATGATAAAAATGTGGGTTGTTCAACAAAACTAACAGGAAAGTTATACTGATGTCAAAGGAAAACATCCCCATACAATCCTGAGAAGAGGTCTGATCAGACTTTAATGCTGCGTTCCAGACAACTGGAAACTCAAGACTTTATGATCTGCTGCAAGAAAAAGTACAGCACCACTCAAACTCAGAGTTCTTACTTGTGAATTGAATCCATTTACTCCAACTTCATGAAGAAGCAGCTGTCCAACATCACACAACAACAGCAGCAGTGGTCAGTGGTGGAAAAAGTAGAAGTACAGATACTTGTGTAAAACTAAAAAAGACTAGTAAAAGTGGAAGTGATTCAACTTCTTTACTCAAATACTGTAAAAGTGAAAAACTACAGGATGTGAAATGTTCTCAAAGTATAAAGGTGAAAAGTAGCCCTCTACTGTTTGCTTCTGTGTAAAGCTAAATGAATCTCACCTTTTCTCCCTCTCCCTCTTGTCTGTTTTGTCTTGTTACACCTTTTATGTTGTGTTTGTCTTGTTACATCTGTCGTGCATGATATGCACAGATGAATACATTTAGGGTGAAATCGGTTGAGATGTTGGGAACGTTGCACGCAATGATACAAAATAGAAATAGTCAACAATTCCCCTCAATGTGTTTTAATACCAATACTAACATACTATTTAGCACTACAGAAAAAGATTTAGTATGTTTCAGTGTGCAGTACAGTGTGTCTGCATCCAGTCGCATTTAGCAGTACAGAAGCCAGCGTGCTTTTCTGGCTATTCTGACCCACAATATTATCAGGAAGGTGTATGTCCAAATTATATGTCTACTTAACGCAACAGCATGTCTTTGTGAGGGTGGCTGAGTACTTTCTTTTCTAAAAGTAAGAAGAAAAAGTATGTGATTTGAATTACAGTCTTCTCATGTGTTTTGTTTTACTTCCTGCCTTTGTTCTGTTTGTTTGTTTCACCTGTCCCTAATTAGTCCTTTGTGTATGTAGTCCTGGTGTTTCTTTGTCTCAATGTCAGTCTGTCTTTGCCCTTCCAGCTATTTCCTCTGTGTTTTGGACTTGTGTTTCGTGTTTTTTGGACTTTGTATTTCTTGTTTGCCCTTTGGATTTGTTCGCCCTCTGGACTGTCCTCAGGTTTATAACTGTGCCTGAGTGACTCAAGCATAAGCGTTTGCATTTTGGATCTAACCTCTTGCATTATTACTACCTGGCTTGACAGATACACAACAGATACTTTAACATAATTTGGTAATTTGTCTAATTCACATTCACAGAAATTTAAACTTAACAATAGAATCTAAATTTGGCCTTTGGGTGTGTTGTTGACACCTGACCTAAGTAAAGTAATTTCATCTGACAGGTCAAAAACTGGCCCCTTTCCATTGTCACAAGCTCAAACCAGTTTGTCTGAGTCATCCGTTTATAGGTGTACATAACATTGTTCACAGATGCACACTGGTTCTGGTTGTGCTTGCCAAATAACAAACTCTTTGACAGTAATTTCATAGTGACAAAGTGTGTTTTTTCACCAGTCAAATAACAAGAAACATCTTATGCCTTTACAACTTAACCCCACAGTAACTACACAAACACATTCTTTTGGTTTGTAAATTGATTTAGCTCGTAATAGATGTGTTAAATCAATATTTCATGTCTGTAGATTAATGTCTTTGGTGGCTGTGTAATGAGCAGCAGTACATGCTGGTCACAATGTAATATAATTAATATAATTCTCTTCAGGTCAAATTCGCTTCCTGTGACTTATTCATTTCATAAAATGCACTTTCCACCACTGAACCTCTGTATTTTACAGCAGGAAACACGTATGAGAACCAAGAAATAGTCACATTCATTATCTTCTTCAGTGCGAGTCATTTGTTAGAGATCTTGACAGTTTTCTAAATGAAACTGGGTGTTAGTCTTCCTCCAGAGGCTGTTAGAACTTTGTACTTTCTAATTAATAACCTCTGATTAGCACCACCATGTGCTGCTTCACCTTTCTGTCCCATGGGCGCGTATGGTTCTGTACCACAGAGGGATCATTTTAGTCGATACCAACAATTAATAATATTTTCTGATGAAGACCACGAGGGGAAAAAAGGTTGAATTTAACCATTTTATTCATGAAGTCACACAGGTAAAAAGTTTTATGTCACAACAATGAAAAACACGCCCAAATAAATAAATGTGCACAAATAAAGTTGGATTAATGAGCTCACCTTGATACGTGTTAAATACTGGTGTCCTGACCTGTTATTTCTGTTATCTGCACTCATTTTCTCACTCCACACTGTTTCTGTTGTTGTGTTGTAACCAAACTACACACGCAGTTCATTGGTTAGCTTCCTTGCTGGTGCTCCTCTCTGCTTCTCTAAACTGGGCCGTGCCGACGTCATCTATTGTAGGTAACACACTGACTATCGATAAGTTACTCATACAACCCCACATCAAATAATCTGAACTGTCCCTTTAAATGGAACGATTGATCATTTTATTGAACAGTTTTCTTATTGCTATTGATTAAATGTCTATTTATTTAGTGCTTTAGTGCTTTATTTAATTACAAAGTTATTGCCTTGGTTTTGTGTGTGTGTGTGTGTGTGTGTGTGTGTAGGTGGGTGGGGAGATGGATTTCCAAAGACTCTGTTTTTCAGCTTTAGTACCTTGAAGCCGATTCTCTTTGCAGTGAACTCATAGCCATGACCAAAGAGATTTTGTTATCAACCTTTCATCGATGAATAAAATATGTTGGTCTGAGCCTTGGCCTCAGAGCAGAGACGCTGGGCTTTATTTGTGGATGAGATATTGCTGCTGTTACATTTTGTATCTTATTATGAAAACTTTCTAATGTTTGTATTTGGATTCTGGGTGTTTACAGTCCATTGTGACTGCTACAATCTTGGTCCCCTTCTGATGAGTCATTCATTTTCTCGATTAATTCATCAATTGTTTGTTCCATAAAATATCAGAAAATGGTTTAAAAAAAAAAATATTGATCACTGTTTTCCAAAGCCCACAGTGACGTCCTCAGATGTCTTGTTTTGTCCATAACCCATTAAGATATTAAGTTTACTGCCAGAGAGGAGTAAAGAAACCAGAAAATATTTACATTTGAATTTTGGCCTTTTTCCCCCCTTCAAATGTATTGAAAAATGTCTGCGTACCTAAATGTGTGATAGGTGCGTCAGAGGAATGTGCAACTTAAAAACAATGAGAAGAGCTACATTTTCTGTCATACTGAGCAGGTGTTAGGGCTAACTAGGGATAAAGATCATGATTTGTTTTTAAAGAAGGGAGGTCTTCTGGATATTCACATCACAGACCCTCTCTCCAAAAGGACTGAATGATAAACTCTATTATTAAAATATATACACACGCCGTATTTGTTGTATTCAGGAGTTGGGAATTAACAACATCATAAATTAGTTTTACCTTTTCTGCAAAGCCTTGATTAATGTGTCTAATTTGACTTTTTAAAATATTTTTGCTGTTATTTGAAGAATATGCACTGATTGAGCAAGTCATTATATTTTATCCACAACCTCTAGAATGCCCTTTTAATACTGTATTGACATTTATTCTATTTATTCAGACATTCGTGTGGTGTGACTTCTGGGGATAGATGCAGGATGACATTTATGATGATACTTTCTCTTTTCTGTCTTTTGACTTTTTGAGGATTCAAGGTTACATGGATATTTAAGATTTATTGTGTCATTTTGTATCTTTTGAATGCTATTGTGATGCATTGAGCAGTTTCAGGTGATCATCAATCTCAGCAGTCTTCTGATTGGGTGATTGGAAACTTTAGGCAGCTTCTATTTCTCTACATATATGGAAATGTTTAAATGCTGCACACATATTTGATAAAGGTCGCATAGATTGAAACATTGTCATTGAGTGAATAAGCATTCTTTCTTCAAAAATTAGTCAAAATTAACATTCATCGAAATAGTTTGTGATTAATTAAAAACGAATCTACTGATCAACTCATCTTTGCAGCTCTACTTCTGATTAAACTTGGAGAAATTATGCACTTTGTTACTGAAGTGAGGAGTATGTATGTGTTAACTTTCTCTGAACGTATCTCCTTCAAGCACCTGTAGAGTTTATTAGGTTTAAATGTCACCTCTGTGGACTCCCTCTAGTCTCTGACAGACGTTATTACACACCCGTCCATCACTTTCCCTCCTTTGACGAAAATTGACATTAAACGTCAATTTTAAGCTTAATGAATAAAACATGGACTGCCTGTGGTGGCAAATTCTGACGAGTGCTCGCAGGGGTTATCGCATGTTATTGTAGAGTAGTAAGCCACATCACAGTGTGTGGTAATAGCAGTCACAGTGGGAGGGGAATTGTTCATTACCATAAGGATAACTTACTCCAAGCTAAAGTCCCCTGCTTGTGTGCTTTACCTTGGGGTGAAGAGGAGACAGTCTGTTGTCTCATATCAAAGCACAATAGGCGATATGGAAACCCAGCGGGAGGCGGAGCCGAGGCCTCGGGTTTGGTTAGACATGACTCTGAGGGCAGGAGCCGAGAGATATATTCGGATTCATTTACAAGATTTTGTTCCGCTTCATTTGAGGTTTTCCTGGTTGCATTGCCATATTGTGACAACTGTTTCATCATTTGATAATCTGTCGTGTGACACGATTAAAAACGAAGATCTTAAAGTGAGGGAAAGGAAAGATAGAAAGCGACAAAGTGAGAAGATGATAGAGGAAGAAAAACGGCACATCTCATCACGTCTTGAGTCCTCACATCCATTTTAAGAACACACTCACTTTGTCGCCAGACATGTGAAGATTCTCACTTAAATTATCTCGCTCGTGCTGATTATTCACTTCTGTTTCTGTCTGTTGTTGACACCTCATGACTCCAGCGTTCACAGTCAAGATGAAAAGATGGCCTAAAATAAACTATTTGAAGAAGTTCAAGGTCAAAGCCTGTGCAGAAAAAATGCTCCTCTTTGAAGATCTATATTTAAAAATGTCTGTTTTGCACGTGCTGCCAATTTTATCCACATGCGGTGGCATTCCAGATCAAGTTATTAAAGGAAAAGCGACAGTTGGTTTGTAGTTATTTGTGCACTCCTTGTATGCTGAATAATCCCTCTGCGTATCTGTTGCTTGCTTTCTTATCCTTTGTTTTCTCTGGCATCCATCCCGCTGTTTTAGGCCTAATCTGCTCCATGCTGTTCACATTTCGCTCCGTCCCAAGATGATTGAGTCAGTGCTCCAGCTTGCTCTGCCTGTCAGGTGCTGTGCTGTCTTTATCAGTGTGGTATTTGCACCTTCTACCTCTTATATCCACTTCAAACATGAATTAAAGCAGGTTACAGAATTCTCACCTCTGACCACCAGCTCTCAGACTTCCTCTCAAGAGATACCGAGGGCAAGACAAGAAGCTAGAAATTGATTAAATTTCATTTTCCGCCCAAAGCAAAGGCCAGTGTGAGCTGTATTTTAATTGGATGGTACAGTACATCAGGTTGTTCCTGTCATCCCTCATCCCTCTGAAGAAGAGCACGATCATCCAGTGCACAGCAGCCTGTTGAGCTTCAGATGCTTGTGGGTCAGTTTGCTGTTCCAGGGAGGATTTCTTGGACGTTGATCATAGTGCTTTAATGCTTTATAGGCAGCATTTCACAAAGTTTAGAAAGTTCCTCCTCACTCAATAATTTGCAAAATTATATTGTAAAGAGACTCTGGGGTTACTGGTGTGTTCACAAACATCCACTGCAGTTAAGAGAGCCCATATGTGGTTTGCATTACAATGAACCAAATTATGTACTTGCACCAGTTAAGTAGATGGTCTTTTAATGTGGCCCAGGACACATTGTGCACATGCTGCTGAAAGAATGTGGTCACATGCGGCCCAAAACATCTCCATATGTGGTCTGAACGATTGGATCTCAAGTATCCACTTGTGATCGGATCACCCAGGAGGCATGTTAATACCAGCTCTGAACAGGGCCTCTCTCACAGCCTGACGCTCTCCTGCTCCAAACTTCCTGTCTAGTAACAGCTCTTCTTGACCCCCCTTTCAACCTCTGCTCCCCTCACCTCCACCCATCCCTCCCTCACCTTTCTCCCCCAGTGTGAGGGAGATGTGAAACATCACCTCCATCCATCATGTGTATACACACACACCTCACACGTGCTAAAAATAAACCCCTATTAGTGGCTGTCTGAGTGGAAGGGGCAAAACTAGGTGTGACTGGTGGAGAGAGGAGGAAAGAGAAATTCAACGTGCAGAAAAAAAGAGGAGAAATTGATGGAAAGCGTCTTGTAAATTAATGTATACATGTCTTTGATATGTTACATCCACAGAATAAAGATATAACATCACTCATAAGTTTCTTTAGGACAAAAAGGCTGAATTTTGGTTGATTTTCAGGACAGGTGCTGCAGTCAGAAAACACACGATACAGCAAAGACAGACTCATAATTCTGTCTTCTAAGCTGGTGATTCCCAACCGTTTTCCTTAAGGGACCCCTTTTCTATCATTGAGTAAACTGATCAACCCAAACAAAGTGACATGGATATTTCATAATTATATTCAATGCATAGCAATAACTGAATGGGACAACTGATAGGCAATTACAGTTAACCCAAATAGTGAACATAATAACTGCAGGAAGTTTGTGTTAAAGGAGCGATTTGGATGAATTTTGAGCACATAATTTCCTGTGAATATTGCATCAGAGATGATATTTTTAGGAGCTTTGTAATTCTGTTTCCGTATTATGTATTTTAAAATTTTTAACAATCATACATACTTTATAGGCTTCTTTTTTTTGTCAAATTCAGTGTTTTCTTCTCCCTGACACTCGGCCATTGTTCTATTAGCTCTTTGGTAGTTTTAACTGCACACTTTTCTAAAGCAGGAAGAGGCTGTTTAGCAAAGAGTGAAGGTTCTGTGCCCTTATTCTGTTTTTTATCTTAAATATTGATTTCAATTTTAAAAATAACAGCGTAATTTCATTTTCTTTACTGAACTGGTCCCATGAGCCCTAGTCAGGGTGTGGATCCTCAGGTTGGGAACTAATGTCCTTTTACTCCATCCCAAATTAATGGATTAAACAGAAAAATGACTGCAGTTTTAGCATACATTATCATACAGTATTTCTACAGTATGCTGACTCCAGCATTAGAAGAACAGGACGTACAGCAGAGCAGCAATAGGCAGCTTGGGGTGTCACTGTGTCAGTGGCTGCACTAGAAAATCTCACATGTTGTTGTAAAGCTGTTAAACTGCTTTCATCTCTGTCCTGAATCCCAGTTTTACAGTAAATCAGTCTGCCCTTTGTTTTCTGAGACGCAATTGTGTTAAATTATTAAAGTTGAGGCCTGTTTTTATTTGGAGATCACAGTTTTCTCTCTTTCTTCTACCACAGTTATAAAAAGAAGAGGCCAAAATGTCTTCTTTAATTACATTTTATTTAGATGCTGGAAAGTGGGCAATACATTTGAGCAGTTTTAACAGTTTGGTAAAACGGCTGTTTCAGATTTGTGAGAACTAAAGGGTTCTTTTGCTTGTTACAAAGCAATGGGAAAAGTCAATCTTTATGGGGGGGTTTTTTTTTCAGAAGAAAAGGTATTGCATTTATTTTTCTTTTATGGAAAATGAATACAAAGACACTGAACATAACCCTATAACAGTACATTATTCTATGAAAGGTCAATGAGAGATTATTAAATCTCTCTCTCTCTCTCTCTCTCTCTCTCTCTCTCTCTCTCTCTCTCTCTCTCTCTCTCTCTCTCCCCCTCTCCCTCTCCCTCTCCCTCTCTCTCTTGCTCCATGTCTCTGTCCGTGGTGCTGAAATACAGCTTCACTCACAAAGTATTGCTTTGTCCTCAGTCTGTTCCTTTTAACCTTCAACTTATCTGTCTTAACGGAAACTTTCCATATATTAAACAGTTACATTGTGTTGCTGTGATCAAAATTTCCCCCTCACATATTCAAACTTGCTGAGCATGCAGTTTTTATAGTTAATAGGCTGTAACATCCATTACTTTATCAAATTGCCCATTATAATGTATATTAAGCTCACAGGGGGAACTTCAGAAACAGGAATGCATTAACATACAGGATGTTCTAATTATGCATACTGCAAGTAAAATACATAAATAAAGTTAATGTACTGTACAATGTGTGAAAATGGTTAATAATAAGAAGAATAAGAACAGTGCTCCAGCTGCACCTGTTGTGCTTACATGTTGTTTCTACACACAGAGAACTACACCTCCACCTCCAAGAGCTGTTGCACCATTTGTCATTTGGTCATTTGCCACACACACACACACACACACACACACACACACACACACACACACACACACACGTGTATGTACTAATCTATAAAGACTTATAGCCCTGATCTGAAATTCAGAACATTCAATTTACACCTTAATGACTTGTCCTCAATTTTTCAGTTTTCAGGGGAAATTTTTAGTAGTATTTTGATAAATAATTAATTTTCTAATCAGCTCTCTCCAGCCAGCCCCTCAGTCATTAAAGGCTAAGTAACTCAATGGAAGTGTATTTTCCAGCCTTCGTTGACAAGTTCCTCTGGCAGGTGGATAAATTTACTGCTAACTATAGCTATCAGAGCAGTGAATAAATCTAAGCTAACTATAGCTATTAAATGCCTCAGGGATCTCTCAGTTACACTCCCGCTGCTGTATGGATGTGAGCACAATGTGTAAATCTGTAAATCTGTGTAAATCTGACTCTTTACTTTCAATGCAAAGTTCTTTGCTGAGGGCACATTCTATGTTTGCTTTCACAACCTACATTAAATACATAAAAAGAGCATCTTATAGGTAGTGCCTTATAGATTTTATAGAATTGTGCAACTAGATAACTGTCTAATTAATTCTTTCAGGTACATACACATGCATAATGTAAGAGGTATGATCATGTAGCTACTTAAGGTTTTATTTATGTTCTCCCATGGTAGAAAGGCATTCCCACTATGTTTATGTTCAACTTCATTTCATGTACTCTTACCCTGGAGGAGGTCATGGCATTGATGTGGGTAATAAATAAATATTGATTACAGTGATAGTTTGTAGTCTGGTGGTGTGATAATGTACTAAAAATAGTGAAGACACAAGCTAGAACAATAACTTATCTGTCACGGCAGGTAAAAGTGAGGCAGCAGGGGAAGGACCCAAATGCAGATGAAGCAGGCAGACAGGATCAGTGATTTATTACAGAAGTGAAGTCGTATATAGGCTCACAGGCAGGTACAGAAGGGCAGTCAGGCAGGTACAAGAAGGCAGACAAGTACGCACAGAGTCAGAGTCGGGGTCAGGTTCAGTTCCAGTGGCTTGCAAGTGAAAGCACACATAAACTGTGACGATCTGGCAGGAGGTGACAGGAAAATGGCTGGTTAAATATCTGCAGGGCTGAGAATGAGATGCAGGTGAAGAGGTGAGTGGGGAAGGCCAAGCAACTGCAGAGCAGATCAGGGAAGTGGGAACAGGTGTGGAAATGGCAGAGATGCTCACAAGTCATTTTTTTTTAGCTCGAGTCTTAGACAAGGGAGGATGAAATTTCTTTTAGAGTGATGGCAAAGCAGCACTCTATGTGAACAAGTCTGGCAGACAAATACTTGTTTCAAAATATTCAGCAAACGCCAATATAATCAATCAAGGAAGCTAACCTTAGATAGCTAATGCTCAGCTAAACATGTCTGCCAACCATCCATAGGCACTTAACTTACAAAGTTAGCTGCCAGATAAAGTTTGATGTTGTTGATCCAGCATCCTTTATTTTGATACAATATTAGGGGTTTCTTTTGTTCAGGCCTTAAGTTAAGTTATTAGAGTTAACAAATTACACAGCAGCTTACCATCACAATTCAAATACTTTGATTTGGATCTGAATCAGTCAACAACACTAATAAATACCCATATACATTGGTTTTCAGCTGAAAAAGGTGGCTTGGGGGTTTAGTTACTCTTTAATGTTAATCCACCAAAAAATTAAATAAAGACTGTTCATGAGCCCCAAATTTAGAGCCCATTTGGAGTTTCAAAAGTCTTTTAAAGTGTCCAAATGTCATGAAACAGTGACAGCGAAATCAGAACAGCATTTTTACACCCCAAAATAGTCAATTTACTACAGTTTTTGCTTGAAAAAAAAAAGTTTAAATGGTTAATCGATTATGAAAATACAGTCATTTTTCTTTCAGCTCAAACTAAAAGTGTAGATTTTTGTAAATTTCTGAACCCCTGACAAGTAAGCTCAGTGGAGAGAGTGGACACAGAGTGGACATTATGTAGTAGTAACTAAGTTTTTGGACAATGATAAACTACTTACACACGTGGGAACTACAATATTTTAATATGGATCTAACCTCACAAAGTAATAGGTGAATGTGAGCAACAGTGAAGGCTGTAACTTCACCTCATTCATCATCAGCTGCCACTAGAAAATGACAAAGCAGATAAAGCACCTGACACCTCAGCAAGATCGGGAAGTGGTTGTTCATGATCTAAATAATAATCAGCTATTTTGTCCTGGCTGGTTCGTGTTTTTTCCTCCACGATCAAACCAGACTTCAGTCCACCTGGATGTTGACAGACCCATATTTCCAGGCAGTCTATATGCCTATTGCCTGACTCATTTAAAGGAACATTTAATTAGATTTATTCCATTCCTCTTCCAGACGCTCCTTTATTTTCGTCCCTCTGTCTTTCTCTCCACGTCACACTATTTGTAAAGGACAGCAGTGGATGGAAACAAAGAAAGGATGCACATCGGGCCTATCCACCAGGGAGGCCGGTGGTCACAGTCACTAAAAGTCTGACGGTCCCCAACTGGGACAGAGCTGTCTGTTCCACTCAGCCATCCAGGCATGAGGACGGCAGACCTCGGACAGGGACGACCTTGAGAGACTGTGCCGCTGACCTTTAGTCAACATGACAGAGAGAGAGCAATGGGGAGGGTGAGGAGAGGGTGAGAGGGGGGAAATGAAGAGGAAGGGGGGAGATAAAGGGGGAGGTAGACGGAGGTGAGGATTGTTGATAAGAGAGTGGGGTACATAAAGAGAGAAGAGGGAAAAGGGAGGACGCTGAAGGAAGCTAAAAAGAGACAGTAAAGATGTTTGGATGGGATGAATGTGTCCAGAGAGTCTCTAAATAACATTTTATTTTCTGTTTGTTATTTCTACACGAATATTTCAAACCTAAACACCAGCGTGTTTGTCTCTTTTCTCCCACCCCTTCTCCACTGCTGCCTTTGTATTTCTTTGTTCTGTCTCTGTCTACAGAGCATGTTTATTAAAACAGAATTGTCATAAAGTGTGTCACAGACGAAAGCTGTGTTTCCAACCAATGTACACAGAACTTCTTGTCCCAGGAACTCCTTTTGGAGGAACTTAAAGGTTCATTCAGCCTGTTATTGTCTGAACACCCACAAAGATTAGGCCAATACCTCTGCTGAGGTATGAAAAGGAGACAGCTGCTTTTACACACCATTTTCACATGTGACTGTAAAACAATGATAACACCATATAATTTGTAATAATCTGTTATCTTGTTGTAGTATTTTAATCTTGTCCCAGCAGTGTTTCCCGGTGTGAGCAATGTTCTTGCTTAACTTTCAGTAGATTTTAGTGTTCACATAATCAGTGTAAGTTCCAGTTCCTGCTGGGTTTTGTCCTCAGTATAGATGTATGTTTTCCTCTGTAACTCCATGTTTTGGTGCATTGAAGCACAGTGAACAAAAACCCAAACAGGTTTGCAGCTGCAAATTTAAAAAAAAAGAAAAAAGAAAGGTGGCTGAAATGAAATGTTGCAAGCCACTCAGAAAAAATTAAGTGCTGCAAGCCTCACTCCCAAAATAACATCCCTAGAACTTAATAGACCCTGGTTCCTGTGGTGGAAACACACTGAGTTTCTCTGGGGAAAGTGGAAAGGTGGTTTAACAAATTTAGATTAAAGGGAAAGGGAAATTAAAGGGTTTATTTAGTCAGTTAATGGTTATGGGGCTAAAATAAAAATAAAAACAAGACTAAGCAGCCTTGACTTGTCTTGGATAAATAAAGGTACAAATAAAATTAAAAATAAGAAATTTATTAAATAAATATCTAAATAGAAGAGTAAATATATCTTTCCCTGTTGAGAGACTCCATCAGCACTGCTCTTGACTGACAACAATGTCTCTCTTCTCTCTATTACTGTAAATGTGTCACTTGCTTGTCAATTTCTCGAGTGGCACTCGTCTGTCATCTTTCTGCTCTGCATCAACTTGACGTCTGTCAGTCAGTGTGTGTGTGTGTGCTCTACTAACAGGTTTGTGTGCGTGTGTGTGTCTGTGTGTTTGTAACCGTGCCTCTGGGTAGCTGTCTGTGTGTCACAGTTGTGAGTGATATGTTTTATAGCTTGGGGAACATAGTTCAAAACAAGATGAGGAGGCATCAAAAGAGTTTGTACCACTTACAACACATACAGTATACAAAGACAGACACTCTCTAAAAAATGATTGTTATTTAAACCTTATTTAAGGCGTTGTTTTGTATGCAAATGTACGCAGCACAACACCTTACAGTCTTCTAAAAAAAAGCAACTTTATTTTGAAATTTCCTTGTAATGATTTTTCAAGAGATTCTTCAGATCATTCATATGTATGTGTTTTGTAAAAAAAAAAAAAAAAAAAAAGTCAGTAAAGGTTCCGACAAATGTTTAAAAATGAAAGATTTTGTGCTTGTGTTTAATGTCAGAACCACTTCGGTGCGGCGGATAAAAGTTAATTATTTGCTTTGTAGATATGAAACAACAAAAGGGCACAAAAAGGGCAAAATGAAGCAGTGATTGGCTTTTTTACTACATGAAGGATAAGCAGCATGTTCTTACTTAGCACTCTTGATCATCAAATCAAGCAGATATCTTTATTTGTATCTGTATCTGCTCAGCCAACAAAATTATCTGTCTCTGTATCTGTATGCAGATAGAAGACCAGAAGTGGGCATGGTTTATGTCACATCAAATCAGGCAAATGTTGTATTTCTGTATAGTGTACAGTGTTTTTTCACTGCAAGTGTTGTGCCTTCAAAGCACAACACTTACTGCAGTTAATAGTACAGGAGTATTTGTATGTTAATGTAATAATATGTAATTTTGAAACTAAGTATCTGTGTAAAAGTGTAACAGTAAAAAGTTTTTTTTTTAAAAATCAAGTAAAAAGTAGTACTCTGAATGTTATTGTGTTACATTTTGGAAATATTTTTTTCCTGAATAATAAAAAGGATCGAAGAAATATGTTTCCATCGCATTATTTGTATTTTCCCAAGTAACATATTGAGATTCAGGTGCATTCCTATCACAGACAATTAGTTTCTTTGACTATCTGACAATATTCAGTGATGTACTGTACATCTTTATCCTGAGAATCTTTCAGTTATCATTATTATTTGATTCTCTTCATGTCCTTGGTGAAAGTCAAACATATTCAAATCATATTCATATGGAAAACAGACTATACACTACATGAGTGATCTATCATACACCAGTTTCATGTGTTATTAATACTGTGATGTCCTTGAACAGCTGCATGTTCAGAGCGTGCATGAATATTAGACATATTACGTCAACACTTCACGTACCCACGGTGTCATCCACCACATGCAGAAGAGCGCCGTGGCGTCTTTGGTTTCATAATCACCAGTTCCACGATTTTGT
>JAJHUR010110241.1:1632-30577 GCA_027495735.1 Lutjanus campechanus | reverse complement strand
GCAGCGTTGCCGTAGTTACCACGCAGGAAGTGGCCGACAAACCAAGCCAATGGAAGCTGATAAATAAAAACAAAAAGAAAGAAAATTAATAAATAAACCAAATAATAGTTGTTGATTGTTTTCTTAATGACTAATTACAGTCTTCCTGTGTGTATTGTTTTCTGATTTCTGTTGTCCGTCTGTGTTATGACTCAGCAAACTGTAATGAATAACAAACTAACAAAGTCAGCAAAGACCAAGAGGCACTTGTACTGTGTATTGTCCTGCCATATTGCCTGTGATACATCAAGCATGCCCTGCCATGCTAATGAGGTTATTAATTAAGTTAATGATTGTGGAGCCAAACACTGAGGACACCTTTTAAAATGTCCCATAGGAGTCAAAAGAAACATCATCCACTTGTCTTTATTTTGACTTTTAGTACAAAAAACTGTAATGGAAATTCATTCAAAACATTAAGAATATTAAGAATATTTCTTCTATTTGAGTATTAGTACAGTACATGTTGTTGCCAACCAGCTGTAAAGTGTCAGGTCTTACCTGTGCCATCATGCCCATGAAGGCCCAAAGTCTGAACATCCTGAGAGGAACACTCACCAAGTACTGACAAAGGGAAACAAAAAATACATCAAATAAATGTTCTCTATTAAATATCATATGACCATCAGCACAGGAACATTCACCTGAAATAGGGATAGGATAGGGAGTTTTAAGGACTTAATTCTTGACACAAATGTAGTGGAACCAGATGGTGGTTGGACACCTGAGCAGGCCAAGGCTCTCAGATGAAGTTGTCTATCAAGCCAGTTGGACAGCCACTGTAGTTTGTCCTAAGCAGCTGTAATATCGATATAAGGCTGGTCGTGCTGCCAAGTATCTTCTCTTTGCTTGGGTGAAGATAGGATTTCAGGCTCCTTTAAAGGTATATTACACCAGGTGCAAGATTTCTGATACAACTAGTAACAATTTGTAAGACTAGTAGGACTACATAAGAAGGGTTTATGGCAGGACTCCTGAGCAGGCCACAGCCTTCAGATTAAACCGCCTATCGAGCCGACAGGGACAACCAGTAGTAGTTTAGCCTAAGCAGATAAAATGAAGATATAAGACCGGGTCAAGCTGATGAGTGTCTGCTCTTTGCTTGGGTGAGTGTAGGATTTAAGAGGCAGCTTGTACTGTAGGTATGTCACATAAGGGCAACTAGAGAATAGTGTCACCAGTAGATTTATGATGGCGCAGCCTGATACTCGCTGCAGGGCCAAACAGATCATTCAGCATCCATAAGCACACTCACCCAACCTTTGGTGCATTTTCTGTGAATTGAAACAATCTACAGTGTCAGCATAAACAGAGAGAGTGGTCTTTTACCTCATGGAAGAAAGCTGACAAGAAGAAGACAGCTGATTGGCTGAGTTTTTTACTAAATCCTCTCCTCAGCAGCGGCTTGTAAAAGTGGCTAAAAGGCAGACAAAAAAACATATGGACATGTACTTTAAATCAGAAAGTCAAATGTTTGAAGACATCAATGTTACTTATTTGTTCTGTCAGTCATTTAGTATCCCTTTTAGTATCCATTGTTTCCCTCATGTTTAATAATGAATGTTGAAATATCTTAACTCTCTTATATGCTGTAATTCTCCCTCTCTGACAGGAATTAAATAGACTTTAAACACCATTTAATTTACTTTGTCTTGTTTAATATAACCTCACCACATTTGCTGCTACTGCTGCTGTTAGTGTATGTGGAACTGGCTGCAGGCACTGTATTTATTACTACCACTTACGCTCTCACAGCCAGATGAATCACTTCCACAAATACAGTACATCGGTGTGCCTTGTTAAGCCTTGTGCCTTGTTCAGTTCTATAAATTTCATTGCTCCTTCTCGGTGTGTTAGTGTGCGAATAACTCACCGGAGACACCACTTGTGTACGGGGATGTTCCAGTTCTGCCAGAAATATGTCACTGACTCAGAGTTCCTGAAGGAAGATTCAGGAAAAATAGCGTACAGAAGCATTAGAGGGTCTAAACAATGGATCTAAGGCTGTTTTATCAATATTGATGAACAAGAAATAATTTAAAATGTTTACTGACATGCAGGAAAAGAGGAAATAATAGTTATTATCCTACTGCACACATTAACAAAAATCATTACAAGTGATGCATCTGCAAAATTGATTCTTCTGGCTTTAGAAAAAGTCCAAATGGTTATCATATTTTATACAAAATGTCATATAACTTTCAGAACTCTTGTTCTCACAAAAAACCTCTCCCCTCCCTCATTTTGCAAAGTACTGAAATGATCTACCACACATGCTCATGTACACTTTTCAGGTGCACACAGCAACAGTCCACCACACCTCATAAATTTTATAAGCTACACAGACACACACAGAAACGTACCACCAGTCCTTGTAGAACTGTCTGTCTCCAAAGCGCAGCAGCTCAGCTGTGAAGTTCAGGGATGAGTGAAAGAACCAGTAGAAAAACATCAGCCACAGCAAGTGATTAGGAACCTGGAGAAGAAACAAATGAGCAAGGACAAAATAAAAGACTGTGAGACATTTTAGAGGAAATGCCCAAACTGACTACAAGTAAAGTCCTGATGTACAACCTGAATTTCCCATCCATGCTCTCAACACAGTCATGGTGACATATAGTACAGTTTATAGTGAGTTAATCACTACGATAATCATAATATGCTATATACAGCGTATAATCCCTGTAATCCTTAATTTGTGTTGAGGTATTTTTGCTTCTAATAATCTATTTATTAACTGTGACAGTGACTGTGAAAGAAAACATGAAGACAAAAATCATTATTAAATGGTTCTACTCACAGCTAATCTTAGAAGTCTCTCAGTCATCCTGGACAGATCCATGTCCTACAAAGGAGAGACCTACAGATTAACAAACATGACACCACGCTGTTTGGTGCAGTACAAGCTTCACTGTCACTCCTCACTGTCGTCCTCACCTCCAGTGGTTTCATGGAACTTTGAATGATGGGAATCATCCACTGATAGAAAGAAAGTAAAAAGCAGTGTTAAGCCATTTTCAGACATGTGCTGGAAACTGTGAATTTTACACACTGGCTTTATGTTTTGCTGAAGTGCTCGTTCAGGAATTCTAAGCAATGTAATCATACCAACAACTCATATCAGGAGGTTTTAGGGAAGTTTTAGTATGAATATACAAAAAAATGACACTAAAAACTTGAAGCTTGAATGGACAAACAAATCTAGCACCAATCATCAAGTGTGTATGACATTACACCATACCTGTTGAGTGAGAGCAACTAACAGCTGGGTGAAGAACAGCTGGGGACAAAGACACACATCAGTAGAGCGAGTGATATGACTTCGCAGAAATAAATACAAGGATTGACAGAGAATATGTGGAGTGCATCAGAAAACAACTGAACTTTTTAAACAACTTTTTAAAAAATTATATTAATCATTACTAGAAACATTCTCCTACACTGTGAAGAACAAAGATGGTTTACATGTCTGACTCATGTTCCTTGCTCTGTTGGATTTTGTCCCCAGATCTTAGCTTTTAACTGGAAATGTAAAATATTATCATAACCAGAGTTTCCCTTAAATAAGCTTTAAACTCACTTTACTCACTTTAAAATGAACTAATCATCCTCTTCACCATCATGTAAAGCAAACATTAAAACTCTTAACAGCTGTGCGGGTGTACTTAAAAAGCTGCACAAAAACATCAAGCAGTGAGATATTTCCTCACCATCTCGAACAGCCTCCTCAGCAGGAAACTCATGCGGATGGTAGGCGAGCGAGGGAAGTTGAGCTCGTAGCACAGAGTTGGAGCAAAGACAAAGTAGTACATGTCTGCCAAGAGGGAGAGGGGGTCAGTGCCACAGTTAGTCCAAATATGTGACACAATAAAACATAAAACGGTACAATATACTAAAAACAGCAGTAAGATATATTTGAGTACCTCTGAGGGTGAGGTTTCCAGGGTAACACACCTTTTGGTCACCTCCACTTGATTCCCCTGGTGAAGGACCTATGGGCAGAATTAATGCACACACGAGTTTCCAAATTATATGTAAGGCAAAAATATATTCTAGTCATTAAATACAAATACAGAGAAAAATAACCACAATCAAGTGTGGATGTTGATAAGCAACAGCTTCTTTTACATCAAAGAAATTTCCACGCAGACCTGTGACAGACGTCCCTATATGCTGAACTGTCAAACTTGCATTTTATCCACAAGCTGCAGTATCAAGTATTTGCCATTAGATGTCACTGTAACAGCATGAGCAAAGGATTACAAAGAATTTTAAAAGCATACACAGAAACTGACCTTAAGATTAGCATGGAATTCACTCTCAGTTGGGTCTTCAATTAACTATCTAAATCCTGTCTCGCCAAAATATTTATGTGCATGTGTGTTCGTGACTTACAAGAAAGAGATCTGGACAGTTTCTTGGCCTTGATGGTGCTCAGCTCTCTGCACCACATGTTGACATCCTTATAAGAGTACAGCTTTAGGAAGAGGATGGTGTAAGAGCCGAGAGCAAACGCACCACCAACTGACAGAGTAAAAAAAGACAGAAAAAAAGATGATACTTAGCACTGTGATGTGGATAAAGCTGTCATGTGAGAACATGTAACCAACTGATATTGTGCCTTGAAGTATGGGAAGATGAGGAGCAGAGATGAGAAGAAAAAATGAGGGAAGGCTTGAAGAGGTTAAAAATAGGAAGGAAAAAAAAGAGGAGGGGTTAGAGAGGAAGAGGGGGAGGAAAGGGAGCAAAAAGTGTGAGATAGAGGATGAAGGGAGAGACAGAGACAGAACAGAAACAACAGGACAGAGAGAAAGAGAAAGAGAAAAACCGAGAGGGAGAAGGGAGGATTGGAGGAGAATGGAAAGGAAATGGAAAGAGAGGTCGTCATTTGATCTTGAACAAACAGCAAAACAAGCCCAGTAAAATAAATCATCTCAACACAAAGTATGAGAGCAGCCTAACTATGCCAAGGACATTATTATACAGTTTCGTCACCATGTTTACCAGTGTGTTTGTGTGTGTGTGTGAATGCACTCAAAAAAACGTTTCAGTGTTCATCTTGAAAAAGTGAAAAATGATTTGATGGTGGATTAATAAACTTTTCTTGAAATCTTTTAGTGCATGTTCATTACACACACACACACACACACACACACACACACACACACACACACACACACACACACACACACACACACACACACACACACAAACAAGCCAGTTGAGCATTTTCCCAACAGGGCTTTATCAATAGAAACCATATGCTTGATAGAAAAGGATTGTGCTGAACAGACAGGAAGAGACCCCAACAAGCATATATCCACACGCTCATATATGTGCACAAACGCACACAGACACACCAATAAAAAAGTGCCCGTTGTGCCAACAGCGTGAGGTGGGGGTCAGCACACCTGGCATCACACCACAGCAGATCTTATCCATTAACCATCTGGCTCTATGTGGCTTCTAGACAACTAGACTGGCTCCAAGGCAGCTACTGTAGATAGTCATCGTAGAAACATAAAGAGGCGGAACTTCAGTGGAAAAACATACCAGAGGAGCCAATCATCACCCACTCACTAGTTCCCACCAAAATCATGAATTTGTCTGTGAACTCACAACCATACAATAAATATTAAAAGATTTCAGCTAGGTTGACTGAATATTCTGTTTTTTGTTATTTTTTTCTGTCAGCAGACAAAGACAAAGACCAGCAAAGTCATGAGTCACAGAATAAAATGCTTCATTATTTGTAGTAAGGTGTGCCTCTTCTCTTTGGGGAATGCTCTGATCAGGATAAAAAGTCCAAACTCGTTCTGCCGTTATAAATGCCAGCTCAGTCAGGTAACATGATACCTAATGCATGTACCTCAGACGCCAGTTTGACACACCTTGCTTTCAAGCCTGGGTAATTATCACAGTTTAGATCTGAGCTTATAAATCTAAAAGGACATTGTGTTTGTGTTGTTCAGTCATTACACTGAGAACTATCAGAGTATCTGCCCCCAATAAAGCTGAAAACAGTGTTTTCACTTGTTGCTCTCTGTCATTTGTTCCTTCAGGAGCAACAGCAAGCTTTTGTTTTTATTATAAAGATAGGAAACTTCAATGCATAAAGTTCAACAAAATTGTTTAACATTTTAATGCATTTCAATCCTTGTACATTAAACACACTGCAATAGCATAAGCAGAGTGTTAGAGTGTTTTACACTAACTAGTAAAACACTCCAAATATGCAGGGCTTCACTGTATGCACACCCCAGTTTGCTTCATTTTTTTGGTTTCAGCAAATCAGATCTCATCATGATCCTTAACATGATAAGATTTTATATTAATTACATTTAATTAAATATCAGTTAGGGATGTACCAATACCAAAAATCTACCAGGCCAGTAGCTAGTTGGTTGAATGTGCCTCAGCAGGAGATGTGGGTTCAATTCCAGCCTGCAGCGCTTTCCTGCATGTCTTCCTCCATCTTTCTCTCCCTTTTCCTGTTTAGAGCTGTTCTATCAAATAAAGGCTAAAAAGCCTCCACAAAAAACTTGGATATAATCCAGATATAAAAAAAACCAAAGAAAAATAAAGACCAGAAAAATGTCCTTGAAATAATAAATCTGATGTGTACAGCATTTTTCTTCACATAAAATTCAGTTTTTCTTTTAACTTTAAGACATTACAAGGAACTTTCATATTTTGTTGATTTTGGAGGCCCCTATGGGGTGGAAAGCAAATCATGAGCGGTGGTATGTCAACCATAAAAAAACAAAAAATGGTAAATGTAAACACAGACTCGTTTAATCAAGCAGAATCTAACCCGGTGGCAGGCGTAATGAATAATCACATAGAAATAGCCAATTTTCTCAAGGATGGTCTTGTTTACTTAAGTAGATCATATAGTGACATCAGTAATAAACTGGAACTGTTTCATAACCAGTTAAAAACTCCTTGTAGTAACTTTAAAGTGCATCTGCTTCCCTTCTTTAATAATATAAAATAAAAGTAGCCACCCATGACCCAAGCATGGGCAAAAAATTGGCATGAATTGTCTTTGGCGATGTATGTTTGAATTATGTACAACTGCACAATTAAAAACAATGCAGCAGTCAGTAGCAGACCTTTTATAAAAACTAAAAATGAAATAAAATAATTGGATGTATATTTTTTATAGTTATATTGGGATATTTTTTGCAATATTACTGTAAACATGTAATAGGTGCAACACAGATCTGTAGTTGGTTCTCTAATGAGATGTGCACATAATCGAACCCAGATATATACAGCTAGTCAATTTCTTATTCAGAGCCTAGAAATCCCTCGCAGCAGACATTAAAGGACATCAAAAGCAGTGGAAATAAAGAAATAATGACATCAGACAGAAGAGAACAGTTCCCCCTCATCACTACAGTATTCCTCAAAAGAAATTTAATACAATTTGAAATGAAGCCTGATATCAGATCCTTGCTCTCTGCTTCATGTACAATGGCTGAATACTGGTTGCATAAGCGGTGTCCAGTAAATGCAATACTTCCCTTCACACACACACACACATAACTTTGCACACACACACACGCGCACACACACACCTGCCCTCTGTCATTGCCCTTCCTGTGTGAACAGCAGCGCAGAGAGAAGAACAGACAGACAGATGGACTGACTCCTTTACTCCTTCACCTCCCAGTGAGAGAACAGATGAGAGGAGCGGAGACGAGAAGAGAAGGGGAGTAAAGGGGATAATGTAGCAGAATGGATGAGGAGCAAAGAATTAAAATTATGATTTTCCACGACCAAATTAACATTGACATGTGTGCTAAATGATTCTCACTATCTGTCTGTCTCATGACCAAGGTAAAGTTAAAGATGTCCCAACTAAAAAGAATAGAATAAGGGCCCTATTATAGTCCCAAATAGACACGTACATGGACATCTATGAATTCCATGGATGTCTATTGGTTCTGTTTATACTATTTTCTGGAGTCCACTTGGAGGAAGTGTTCCAAACATAAACAGAAGATTGGCTTCTGTAGTGGCCGCATGGAAAGATCCACGGATGAGTCAGCGAGGTCACAACTAATTGTAGATACAAGGATGTCTGCGTACACTCTCTGATGATGAAAACTGCTAAAAGGGCCAAGAAAATCAGTGCTAAATATTCTATGTAAATGGCATGAAACACACTGTGGAACCTTTGCAGGTGTTTGTAAGTGACAAACAAGAAGTTTGTACTACGTGTAAGTTTTGTTAAACATTTTATTATCAGAGTTGTGGACTCAAGTCACATGAACTTGAGCCTTTTGACTTGAAAACACTAAGAAGAAAAATATATCCCAACTGGACAAAAAAAGTGTTATTTCAAATGTAAAAAGTGTGCCACCAAGCTGCAGGAGCAAACCATGAAGAACTAACAATACGTTACTGAGCTCCAGTTGGAAGTGTGTCAGAGATGCAAAACTCTCAACTTAGTTTGACACCTGAAGTTGCACAAAGAATGGTATGTTGAGGCTCTGTTGTTTAAATGATATTACATTTGCTGAAGAGAGCATAATGATTTGTTTAGGACTTGAAATTCAAAGTTTAGGACTGTGGACTTGACTGGGACTTGAAAGCAAAGACTCCAGACTTAACTTGTGACTTGGAAAACAATGACTAGTCCCCACCTCTGTTTGTTACTCCAAAACAAGGAACAAGGAACAAAACAAGGTTTTCATGGAAGCTAATATTTTCATGTTAAAAGCAGCTGGTTATCATAAGGCATTTACTTGCTAAACAAAGAGTAAGATTTTAACATCTGTATTTTTTTTAATAAAATATAACCATAAACAATGCACATCAGGCAACTTTTTTCCAAAGCTGGATCTAATGAATCACTCTGATGAATATAGTGGACTGTTCTGGTGTATCATGTGTGTAAAGTATTGCTATCATTTGTGGAGGGCGGCCATGGTTTCTGTCAGGCAGCCTGATGAAGACAGAAGAAGGTGACCCTTGGATGACCCTGTGCTGTAAACCACGCCTACTTTGGCATCCCTCCTCTCCTGCCTTTTCCTCTGCTCTCCTCTCCTTTCCTCCCTCTCTCCTCTCCTCACCTCCTCCTCTCTTCTTAGAGCCAGCTGGAAATAATCCAGTCATGACCAACTGGTCCATTACCACTAACCGACTCCAATTATGACTCTGTCTTTTACTGCACTATCACACTGGTCGACTGTTTCCCTGAAGGGTAAGGGTATGAGTGTCCTCTTAATCTTTATTACAATGACATTATTTTCTGTTTTATACACATGGCTACATTGTAAACTACCAATGAATGGATAATGGCTTGGCTGCATACTCTTTTAGTTAACTATTTGTCTCTGTTATGTACAGTAGGTAGTAGCAAGGCTGCAGAGATGATATTTTCATAAGAGTAAAAAAAAACATTTTACCTGGGGTCACAGAGGGGACCAGTAGTAGCACTGCTGCAGGGAACGTTAGCATGATTGCTATGTTAATGCAATGCACCAGAAATCCCACAAGTTCACTGAACGAACCCTGGACAGAAAGACAGAGAGCAGGAGTTTTTATATTAAATCTTAAAAACGTCACAATGTTCTATTTTAAACCACTATCACTTGACTACCGTGCCTTTTTTTTTAGTTTGCAGATATTTGTCCTTAGTTTGAGTTTGTTGCTAAACTTATTCTAAAATCAATGAGGAGAATACGGCACCTAAACATGAAAATGTTAAGCATTTGTTTTCTCTGCTTTTGAACAGAGCCACATTTGTGAGTTATGGTGGCTTATTAAAGTTTCAAAAAGCTCTTGATGTTCCATATTCATGCCAAACAGACAGAGCATAACTAAATATGCCCTAAATGCAGATGGTGAAACTAATTTCCCATTTTACCATTTAACATTTGCAGAAGCAATTGGGGAGGGTCAGCTAGTCAGTCGGTTCAGGAGAACAGTTTTAGAAAAATAATCCCTCCTGGGAGTTGTGAAAGTGCTCCGAATTCAACAGTTCAGTTAGAGCCCACAGTGCTCTGATGTTTAAGTGCAAGCAGGGTTTTTCGACTCACCTTCGACAGCTGCCTCTCTGTGTAGAGAGCCACCAGAATGAACACGTTGGACACTGTCAAAAGATCATGAGATATTCATGTCAGTTCCTGTACAACTACAACAACAACATGTTACATATTCCTCTGCACGATGAAAGAATGAATATGAATCTCAGAAAAAGAAAATATGTCTTTATAAGCCTTAATAACTCACTACTTGTGGCTAATATTAGTGCACTAAAGAGTTCAAGTTATATTTGTCCCTGAGAGGCAATTGGGTCTGCTGCAGTAGCAATGAAAACAACATGAGGGAGACACACAAGATTAAAAATACTAATACATGACATTGCTGGTGTAAAATGTGAGAGTCGACAGAGGAGAAGTGTGGATTATTTGATGTATGGTTGTATGAGGTACTTAGACTAGGAGAAGCATAGAGGGGCACCAGCATGGAAGCTAAGCAATGAGGAAAAGGTATTTTAGCCACTTAAAAAGGTTCATATTAAAAAACACAAAAACCCAACATTAGTTTAAGCGTTCACTACATTTAGAATATTTTCACTGCTTTACTTTGCTATCAGACAGCCTTTTCCAACAGAAAACTGCAGTAGTTCAAGCCAAATATTACTCTCTCACTCTCAAAACCAACCAAACTCCAGACGCAGTCAGTAGTTTTACCTTGCAGAACACAGAGTTTGGTTAGTTTGGAGAGAGTCACACTTGGCTTATGTAACGGCAATTTCCCATCACAAAAGGCTGTCTGATGGCAAAGTAAATCAGTGATGACAATGGTTCTAAATTTTAGAAATCATGAACTTTAATTATAAAAAGCTGCCTTTTTAGCAAGATGAAGCTCGGTCACACAACACACACAGTCACAGATTGTCTCATGATTACACAGCAACACCTGATAAAAGAAATGAGCCAGCACTAACAGAGCATATGTGTTGCACAGCACACAAACAGGAACTGCTAGATAGCCGAGTGACATGGTAAGTGGGTACACATGCTCACATGTTCAGTATACACACATTTTACAAGCTAATGTTGCTACAAGTATTTTTGTTACTTGCACAAACACTGTTTCGCATTTAGGGGAGGAAATTAAACATTAATTGCTTTGTATTCAACAGCTACAATATTCACATACAACCAGTCCTTGTTTTGGCACATATTTGAGCCAAAAATAAGTTTAATGCCCTCTCTTTTCTTGCACATTTTATTTTGCATCAATTGTTACCACTAAGCTGGATTCTGTGTGGAGCAAATTAGGCTAAAATATATGTGAATTTTTTCTTTTTCTCTTGTAGTAGTGTCAGTTTGAACTGCAGGATAACTCACTGCTAAATGAACTTAAGGAAACCACTGGTATGTAGATTGCTCATTACGCTGACTAGACTAGGCTGAGACACACTGATGGCACATAATTGCAGCAATTGTTCCATTTTAAGACCCTAATCAGAGCATTAGCATGTCAATCCATCTAATCCAGAGCGAACAGATGTGTTAACTGTCACACATTTTGATTACTGGCTCTTATCATCCTGTCATCAATGCAGCTATCCATCAGCACTGCCATTCCAAATCAATTTGTTTAATGGTTCAGTCGCATGCTTGTTTCTGATGCCATCATAACCTTCACACTATGAAGAGACAAGACAGTTCAAAGAAGGAACAAATGCCTGAAAGCCAAACCCTTTTTCATGTGACAATAACCAGATTTGTCTATGAAGGAAACTCATTATGCACAGGTGAAGAATATTTTATCTAACCAATCATAATTTGCAGTTAGTTAGACAAAGCAGGTATCATTTCACAGGTTTCTGCAAATATGCTCATTATAATTAGGCTACATGAGATTCTTCATTTACGCATATTATGTCACATTTTATCTTAGCCTTTAAAGCACCTCTACTAAGTCAATCACATATACAGTAGCAAGGAGACCAACTATCTGTACACACAGGACTTATTTTAACTAGGTGGCTTGTCACCTGGTCAGAGACTATGAAAATTACGGTATCATGATACTTTCTGATTTGCTAAAAATTCTTTCATGTCAGCATCATTTGCTGCACTGAAAAAAGGTCCAAGCATCAAGGAAAATCCTCAATTTCTTCAACAGAGCTGTGTATGACAAGTACATTTACTCAAGATCTACTTAAGTACAAATTTGAGGTACTTGTACCATCGTAAATTCCTGCTTTTACATTAATGCATGAATTATAATAATTTAATGATATCACATTAAGTAGTATAACAGTCACAGGGGACAATTTTCTGCAATGAGTTTAAATTTTAATACTACATACTACCTACATTTTCCTGATTATACTTTTACTTGGTTGCTGAGTAACATTTTCAATGCAGGAGTATTTTTTACAGTGTGGTGTTTGTACTTTTACTCAAATAAAGGATCTGAAAAATTCCTCCACACTGCAATTTACCAAAGTAAGATTGTGTGTTTAGATGGTGTGTTTAATTTATCTGTTCTTCATCTCACGTCAAGACCGCCCTATCAGATGAGCAAATACCTCAGGAAACGCATTAACATGCTACTGCTAACATTCTTTTTGATCTATTTTAGAAGCAGGCCTGTTAAGCATCTTTAACACAACTACTGAGCCCTCGTGTGCATCAAACTAAAACAAAAGGCACCACGTAGCACCTGTTAAACCCTTGTAAACCTTCCAACAAGTATCCACAGGGCAGCTTTTGAGAGATATTTTGGAAATAACAGACTTGTATACAAATGTGATTTTCATTTTATTTTGGTCACGCAGGACCAGTTGCCTAAATGCAAAACTTTCAAGGCTGGTTTTCCAAACTTTCCATATTTTGCTGGTAGACTACCATAAACTGCAGACATACTGTGTTTGGTTGTCTTTGGTTATCTGTATGTGGGAGTGTGGGTGTGCAAGTTGCTGCAATGACTCTAGACGTATTGAATTCCCTCTGGGAATAAGCTGCTTTACTGTCCATGCTACTGTAAACAGACTCCCATTCTCACCTGTCCCTTCACCATCAGAGCATTCATTTACCTTAACTCATCCATCTTTTCCTCCCTCCCTCTTCTCTGGCCTGGTGTCGACGCAGCACTTTACATCATCTTCCTTCAACACCCCTTTATTCTCCTTCTTTTCCAACTTGCCTCTATTTTTTCACTCATGCATTCATTTCCTCTTCTCAACCCTCGCTGTATACCCTCCATCACTTCATCTTCTCTTCCATTTAATGCCCTCCCACCCCCATCATCTCTCTGTCCTCTCTTGCTCCCCACTTCCCTCACTCCTCCTCTTCCTCTTTCTGCAGCACAGCACCAGTGTGCAGTATATAGGGCAGGTGATTGCCCCTCTAGAGACACAGTGAGCTGCACCACTGCAGACTTTCTCTGCGATATACCATAAAAATAAATATTGAAAAAACTTTAAATATAGCATGAGCCTGCGTGTGTCTTAAAAGAGGGTGTGGCTTGAAATAAAGCAGATCACACAACCTACTGTATGTAAGGACAAAAAAAGAACATGTTCAGTGCTTTAAGTGTAGTTCATTTATTTTATCCAATTATGTAAGTGTTATGATTTCTTTTCAGAAAAACATTTTATACTCAAAAAGTTTCTTCATGTTTTTGAGAGTTAATATCTGTTCTCATGTACACAAAGCTGAATTTGACTCCCATGTGTCCAATATATATTTTTAGGCATTGGTGGTTAGAAGGGATTAGTAGCTATATATACAATATTTATTTATACAAATCTGATTTCTTTTCCAGCTCATTTTAACAACAGTGAGTTTTTGTGATTTTTTTTACTCTCACTAAAATACTGAATTAAGCAAATGTCCCTAATATTCAGTGTGTTTTATGTTTTTATGTTGTTGTTATGCTGATTAATTATGTGACTGCTGTTTCTCTCTAAGGAGTGACTTATTGCACAGATGAAAGGTTTACCCACCAATCACCAGGCAGGCTGCTGGCCAGCTGTAGGGATCATTCAGAAACAAAGAAATCACCTGAATAGGATCCACCAGAATACCGTACCTGAAAAAACATTAAAAAAAGAAAAAAGAAAAACAAAGAAAAACAAAAAAGGAAACAGCAGATTTGAAAAAGAAGTCTTAATTAAACTGTTAATTTTCAGAATATATAAATTAATTTTAAAGTCAATTCACAGAGATGATTTTCTTCTACACAAATACTAATACTACACAATGCATACATGTTTATTATACAAAAGGAATGGATGATTTAAGCTGAGTGAACTGATTGACTCCAGTACTGGTTTAATTTCATGTTTTACATATAGACCTGTAAGGGCATGAAAAGCACAGGTGTAACTAACTGCCAGCCCAAACCTGTTTTTTGGCATATCAGAATCTATCCAGATTGATTATAAAAATTTTGGGAAGCAAAATGCCAGTCCAATGGAAATTCTGCACATGTGTTTGAGTCTAGATGCTCTGGCAACTTGAATCTGATTCAAAGTGTCTTTTGGGACACTTGCAACATGACACACAACAATAACATCATATCCAGAGTGACAGAAGTGCATCAGAACAACTGAGCAGAATCTGGTATGGAGGGTGAAAAAAGAGAACAACAGGTCAGTGAACAGCAGCTGAAACAAATTGTCTCCTGACATTTTGGGAGGAGGTTTCTGTACAGGCTCTTTACATCTTATGCTTCTGTGTTACTGATGTTGTTACCACAGCAACCCATGTAGACAGGTTAGAGATGTCTGGACACTCAAATCCTGTCTGATGACTTGCAAATAACAGTGTGGATGGTCTGTCTTTAAGAAACAAATCTGATTTGCCTGCCTGAACAAAGTCTGAAGAGTCAGAGTGCACCACTGCAGTCCAAAGTGTTGTGTCAACCACACCTACTCGTTTTTTCTATGAGAGACATTAAAATGTGATGAAAAAGATGAATAGTGAAAATAAATCAATAAAGAGAAATTCAAGGATCAGTAAAAACACTCTGGAATCTCTATAGTTTGCATACAGTAGGCCTCTTGAAATAACAATAATTCATAATATTGGTAATGAGAAAAAGGCTGGAATAAAAAAATAGTCCTTACTCACCGCAACAGGTTTTCTAAGAAGAGGCGAGCATTACTCAGTACCTGTAACACAAAGCAAGAGTTAAAGATCCGACTGTCTCATGAATGTTTTCAATTTGTTTCTTTAGTTCTCTGTATGAATGTTTTTATTGATTCATGTTGTCATGTATCCTTCTGTTTCTCCACTGTTTCTAGCCTCTCCCTTCATCTCATCTCTTTCCTCAAACTATTTCTCCTCCTCCCCACATTCTTTTTTTTAATCTCTCCTCGCTCTTCCTCTTTCTAAGTGGATTCTAATATCTCATTACCCAGCACAAAGGCTCTATGCCTGGGGATGGGACAGAAGTTCAGTGGGAATGAAGGAAAACCTCCTGCAATGAACACAACGATCTGTGTTCAAAGCCTGGATTAACAGAAGGCTTTGCTAGCCTCGTCTTCTCTCATATTCTGGCACTTCTCTGCTGCACAGAGGCGGACGAGCTGGAAAAGGTGTTGATCTCGACAAAACTTGTTAATCGTATGAAATTATTTTACTGTACTTGCACATCATTTGGAGAAAACCGACATTTAAACAAAATTGTATGTGGTTTTTCAAGAATTTTTAGGATTTTGATTCTGCTACTTTTTTTAAACCCTCAAAATGATCTGTCTGCACAGTAACACGTTTGATTTAAAATTCAAATCTTTATGTCAAACACGACCTTTGCTTGAGACCTGATTTGTCACAGAGTCAAATACAGTGAGTCTGTTTGAAAACAAGTGCATATTTATAGAACAATTTGGACAAAGTCCTCTTTGATTCTTGTAATTTTGAGTTATTTGATTCCATCAGTCTCTCCAAGTGGATTATCTGCTTAGTATCCACTTTCTCCTGTTTTATACAAAGCTCTGTAAAACAGATGATAAACTACATATTAAGTGAATTACAACAGTGCACTTTCACGTCAGTACACATTTGGGTTTCACTGATGTTTTGCTTTCACGTATTATGAGTAATGTATTAATGCACTGTAATGTGCAAAAATAAAAACAAAGAAAATGTAAAATGTGTGTCACAAAATGCACCAGGACACAGAGGAAGACAGCAGTGCTTACTGGAGATCTCAGGACACTATCCCAGACCCAGTTTAGATAAAATAGATGAATTTTTAAATGTTGTTAACTTGTCAAACACTTTCCATCCATACTAGTGTTTTTATTCAGGTCATTATTTTACATTTTAATTAGCTATGCACACTCAAATGCTATGCAAATAGATTAAGCATAGAGAAAAACACAAAAATGTGTTTTTCCTGCTGATTAGTTGGCAAGCAAAGGCACCTGGTGAGGACTGTTAAAGGACAGACAGACACTTTCAACAAGTGGCTCCGTGTGATCACTTGTGTTTAAGGACCACTGTGTAGGATTTAGTGGCATCTAGCAGTGAGTGTGCACACTGCAAACACATCTTCACTCCAAGCGTGTAGGAGAAACTATGGTGGCCGTGAAACTTGTGAAAAATATGAAAGGTCCTATCACGAGTCAGTGTTTGGTTACTGAAGAAACTGTAACTACTGTAGAAACATGGTGGTCCAACACGGTGGCCTCCATGGAAGAGACAGATAACAAAACGGGTAACAAAAACTCGATTCTTATTATCAGGTGATTATACACTAGTGAAAACATACTTATTTCATTCTTTTTCTCAAAAAGTAGTGGTCAAAAATGTTTGCTGCAGCCAAACCAGATATTGAAAAAAAGATGTGTTTTATCTGATTGTCATGGACATGACCTTGGTGTTGCATATGTATATTTGTTTGTGTGCAAACTTTTGTCTTACCAGCATGACCACACACCAGTTGAGAACTCCTCTGTAGTTATTGTAACCACTGGTTGAACTCAGCAGGGACTGCTGTGTCTTGTGACAGCTACGGATTAGAAATAAATTAGACAGATAAATGGGTGGAACAATCAAGAATATTGTGAGCTTATGATGCATTCATTTTCATTTGACTCCAGCATCATATCGATTGCACATCAAATGATGAATATCAGGAAATACAAACTGTGTTTTATGATGTCTCACACTCACTGGCTGGTATTTTTAGTAAGAAGAAAGGATGAAATAGAGAAGACAACCGGCAAAATCACTTCCAAATGTTTTCAGTACTTTTGTATAATGTTTGTGCCAAAAAAAAGCCCCAACATATTTACCTAGTTCATGTCACATGACTGTGGAAACCTATTGGACAGGAGAATCGCAGCCCATAGAAGGAACCAGATAGTATATGCAAGGATTGCACCCATTCATCCCAATGAGAGTTGTTTGCCGGGTGCATGAGCCAAAAAAGTATTCTAGCTTCCAGGTTTACTTCCTGGTTATATGGGCAAATAAATATGTGCAGTAGTGTTTTCCCCCTTGCCCCCACCCACGAGTTCCTGCTTAGCCCATAGACTTTACATTATGATGATGTCACAGATTGTTCAATAGCTTTTTTGGCTTGTGCAACGTTTTACAAATATAAAACAAGGCTTGGGCGGTATAAATGTATTAAGGTATACCAGGGCATTAATTAATCCTGATGGTATGAGTCTCTGCACTGCAGCACAGCTGAGGAGACAAACATGGCTTTCAAAAGAAGAAACATCGCATCTGGGGGATAAAGTTATAGCACTAACTAGTAAAAAAAGAAGAAATATGCCTCTGCCCTGTTTGGGAGCATTTTGGATTTAGTCTTGATGATTAAGATAAGCCAGCAAACCGTACACCTCGTTAAAATGTCAGGAGGGTATGAAGGTACGAAAAAATAGATACCGCCCAAGCCCAATAAAAACTCCATGATGGATCTAAAATTCATAATGGAAAGAGTCATAATGGACCTTGTTTGCAGTCTGAGGTGTCCTGTAAACAGTTTTACAGACCTCTCTCTTATAATGGTGGCCTGTGGGGAAAATGCTTTTTGGGCTGGTGGAGAAGTGGCCACTGGGAAAAATTGGAAGGAAAGCTGTCTAGTTCCATACATCTGTAGGTCTTGCCTATTCCAAGTAGTAATGCAGAAAACTTAAGGTAAAATTGGTATCATTTTCCAAATGTGTGGCTATTATTTTATTTTCCTACACAGCAATTCAGCTTTTTCACAGCAGACATTTTAACATGAAATGTCAGTGTAACCACAGGTGTTATGACTCTAATTAAGGTTCTGTTCCATTCAGGTCAGGCAGAGTCAGCTTTTCATTATGTTGAAGTCTGCCTCCTCATCTCCTCTCTCCCACGTCGAACCAGAAGTTGTTTGATGAAGGATCTTCCAATTGCTTCTTAAATGCACCTGGAGGAGACGAGGAGTGTGGAGAGAGGAGGCTCCTGGAGGAGCTCAGAGCGAGGATACACCGGTGTCTTTTATCAAGAGGAGTGATGTTGATTGGACAGTTTTGGCGACTTTCATCCTGCATCATCAGAACCGACGCAGGGAAATCAAATTCTGACTGACAGAAGTTTCTGCAGCACTTTAATGATACTGATTGAATATTTATGTCCTTCTGTGTCACAAAGAGCTCATGAAGAAATTATTATAAACGTTATTAGTATTATTAGACTGCAAATCGCCGCATGTTCTGAAAAATGACACAAACAGGTAGAGACAGGATGAAAAGACGTCTGCAGACGTCTACAGAGATAACTCAGGTATTATTACTGTGGGATCACTGTCACACACTTTTTAACGGACTAATCAGGGAAAATACCTGCGGTTGCGTGCTTACTTTATACTGTCATGATTTACAGATAATAAAATAAAATACAGTCACATGATGAGATGCAATATAATGCACCGTCATGTGTCAGTCTAACACTTCATAATTAGTTAATTTCATAACAAAGAGTTGTGGCATCACACAAAGCAGCAGTTTTGTGTTTTTTAAAATTTCACAATAAAATCGACACACACATTCCCACACAGCTGTGTGTATTATTGTGCAGATATCAACAATGCAAGTAAATAAATAGCCTAAGTAAACAAATGACACTATTGCCTATACAAACTTGAAGATTTAAAAGGAATATTAAATGATGATTAAAATCAACATCAGAAAGAATGCTATTAATAATCAGCTATTTTAAACAGTTTACAGGTCTAATTGAATGCTGTCAGGTGTTGAAATTGTTCTTAAATAAGTATTTCTGTGGACACTGGTACCAGACAGTCTGACAGCTGATACAGCTGTTGTCAGCTCGTCATCAGTTACTGTTGTAGCTTCAGACTGAGGCTAAAAGGAACAGAGGATTTTTCATTTCACAATTTCGTCTACTCCGTCCTTGCATCTGTCTCATGTCCTCACTGGGTGGAGCTAAGACTTGAGGAGAGGAAGCGAGTGGAGGAGACAAGGAGATGAATTTACCACATGAAAAGCACCCAGAGTGCTGCCATTGTGCATGTTGGCTTACTGGAAATGCTCTGTTACACTTAATAAAAAGGGGGCCTTCAATTAGTATCATTGGTAACACCTGTGTTTAACCTACTATTTCATATCAACATGGCTGCATGACAAAGTTGCCTAATTTCTTGTAGTCCCACACTAAATACCAAGTAGGCTAATGCTTTATCAGTTCACATGGTATACTCTGGTGTTACATACGTGGCCTAAGGAGATTAAACCAGCCCACAGCTCACTCTTTTTCAAACATGGGGCCCCTTATAGATACGCCCCTGGTCAATAAAACAGTCCACAGGGCGCATTTTAGCTGACAAACCCACATAGTTTTTGTCACGCTGCCAAGCAGCACTAGGAAAGTGTGAATCAACGATACGAATGGATGAACAACACAAACAAAAACCGGCAGGGCTTGTTCAGGTCGACCCTAAACGACCCAGGCACTGACAACGTGAACGACCGTCAACTACGCGTTCAAACTAGCTACGTCACGTTCACGTCACAAATGAAAAAAAGGTAACAATGTTATTTTAAGTTAATTTAAGGTCAGCTGTTGATGTTTTGAAGCCTAAAATCACATATTTGATCCCAAAACAAACTGCTGTGAACTTTCCTCAAAACTTGAACAGCAGTTTGGTGCCATGTAAACTCACCTCAGTCTGTCACTTAAGTCATTCCTGCATTTCTTTTTCTCACTCTTTGATTTGGACCGGACTGTGTCCACTGAACGGTCACGCTGTTTCCCCTGTCCATTGTTTCTGCTAATGTCAGCGGTCACTGAGCTCGGGCACACCGCTGCAGACCTCCCGTTCATCGGCAGCAGACTCGCTTCTCTCCGCGCCGCAAAAGTCGCCCTTCTTCTGAGAGGTGAGACCCCGGTGGCGTCCGAGTCACCCATAATGACAGAGAAAAATTTATAAACCTGCTCAAACTTCACTTCTACGCTTTACTGTCGGATAGTAGCATGTCTGTTGCTACTAGCGTAGTAGCCCAGTGCAGGAGAGGGAAGTGAAGGGATTGCTAAACAATCCGCCCAAAGCTCAGATTTCCGTACAGCTGACATGGGGGCAGGAATGTATTCATGACGCCACATGAAGTGACAGCAGCTCGGTACTGTAACTAGTCTGTTTGTACACTGTAACCGACAGGTGAGTCAGACCTTCAGGGTTTGTCCGAGGAAGTAATAACGAGGAACTAGGCTAAGTTGCAGTCTGCGTAAACCTGCGCTCCTCCCAGAGCAGAGTGAAACGGAATAGAAGTTTTGCTTTAAACCCCTCTCATCTCATCAGCCAGTGTGCACCTGATAGATAATGAAAGCCAATAAAATAGTTGACAAAACAACATCACCTCAAGGTACTTTTAGTAAACTGTTTTGCTTTGCTCAGTGGTCAGGCATGTGTCTTAAAAGAGTTAAAGAAAAATCCACAAATAAAGCTCTGGCTTATTCCTAAGGGATGCATAAGATGTTTAGCAATTATATTAAACATAGTCAGCAGTCCACCGTCTGTACCTCTGGGATGTTTGTAAGCAAAGTGAAGTGGGTCTAAGTGCCTGGAAGCATGACTGTCTAGAACTCTCTTCGTGGTTTTACAAAGGATGGAAATGAAAGTTAGTGGTTGAAAGTCATTCAACATACATGATTTTAACTTTTTGGAGTACAGACTTAATGACTGGGACTTTTTAAATGATTTAGGCACTGTGCATATGTTGGACAAGTAACCTTGTGAAAACTACTTTTAATTGGCTGGTACAGTCTTTTATGACGTGCTTTTAGTCTGTTAAGGCCACTGGCCTTTTTTTGGCTTAGTTAGTGGATATCACAACTCTGGGTCCTCTTTATAGCCTTTCAGAAACACCATAAAGACAGCAGAGGCTAATTAAGAGCAGGTGAAGATGATGGATGGTGAGCTCTTAAACACATTAAATCTGAACTGCATCTGACAATGAAGAGCTGAGCTTTGATTTGCTTCGTATGATGTCACGCAATGGCCACTGTAATAAGTAAATCCCATCTGATTTAAGAAACAACGTGACCTTTCTTCTGGTTCCACTTTCTGAATTTGCCAAACCTTAAGGCTGCAGTTAACCATTATTTTCATTATCAATTAATCTGCTGATTATGCTGCTGATTATTAACCATTTAGTCTATAAAGAAATCTAAAAGATGTGAAAAGGCTCATTATAATTTCCCAGAGCCTGAGATGGCATCTTCAAATTCCTTCTTTTGTCCAACTCATGTCATAAGTCATGCCATAACTGACAAAGAAAAGCAGCAAATGTTTGATATTTTTGCTTGAAAGATGACTGAAATGATTAATCTATCAAAAGGCCTATCAAAAGAATTGGCAACTAATTTTCTTTCAATCCTCCAATTGCTGCAGCTCTGCTAAACTTTACATGTTTTATTCCACTAGTGGCACAGATATATGAAAAGAAAAAGAAAAGAGAAGCAGAAGAAAAAATTCAGTTTTTAATCCATCCATAGTTTTGTGGTGTGTAATGAGCAGTACAGCCTCACTAGTCTGCTAGTGTGAGTAACATGTACTGTTAGTCTTGTTAAAGATGCAGATCTCTCTGACTTTATCTCTGTATTACTTAAAAAGTTCAATTTTAGGGAGTATTAATTTGCTATAATGAATCAGGATTACAGCTATCTTCCCCGAGACTCGGATCATTGCACCACACCCTGCAAGTTGCTCATTGTGTGTAGCAGCCAAAAGACGGTTTGAAAGCTTTCATTTAATGAGAATGCCCTTTCTGTCTATTCTAGTTCTTTGTGCTTATCCATACTGTGGTGGGAACTGATCAGTGGCATTGATTCAGCTTTATCAGTCCTTACTGTCTATAAGGTTGTCTTTTAGAGTAATGAGCCTGTCTGCAGTTGTTGGGATAAGAGACCTTGAGGAGGGATCAATAGGAAACTTATCGCTAATTGTTTTAACTCTTAAACTCTTTGCTGAACTACATTTCCCCATGTTTTCCCCAAACCATTAAAATATATTAAGCTCAATCTCAAGTTGCCCTTTTGGTTGTCATCTTGCTTTTTTGTGTCTTTTGTCTGTGGTGAGTGTGAAATGACCAAAAGCCGCTCTGTTGTTTGATTACGAAGGACAAAATCAGCATAGTTCCTCCAGATTTAGAGTTTCGGCATTTGGCTGGCGTCTTTTCTAACAACTTGTAATAATCTTCCTCAGGGAGGCTTAGCAGCATGATTCAATTGAAGAGACGTCTCAGCCATGACGATACAACAATTTCCAGTCCACCTCCTTTTCCATCATCCTGCTCTGTGAACCAGTAGAGGGAGTCCAAGGCTTGAATCCTGTTCCCACCTTTTGGTGAGTCATGCCACTGTGTTGTTTCTGATTTAGGGGTCCCAGGTGAAAAACCTCAAGTCAAGCACCATGGTGATAAGTCAAAACATTTATTCTTATTAGAAAATGCATTTTCAATGTATTTTTGAGAAAATGCATTAATAAATAAGTGAGTCTAAATAGTATAACTTTCATGTTTTGATGAGCAGTTAAGATGGTTCTGCTGATCACTGGCAAATTCACAAAGTTGGGAATTTGAAACTAAATTCTTTTTCCCATAGTGTACTGTAGAAGCCACTCTGTTGCGTGCCAGTCTGCTAATGTTCCACAGATCAAGTTATTTTTGATAACAGCTAGCCATTTAAAATTTAGAGAATAAGAGGTTTTACCCATGCATTATTCATGATTTCTGTAGGGCCTAAAAAAACTGAAGCTTTCTCTGAGCTCTCTGTCTGAGCTGAGAGAGGCAGGTAGGAACACGACAAATTCCTCTTTTCATATGTCTCTCTGTCTCTGTCTTTCTTCCTGTCTCCTGTCCCTATAGAAACATGACCTTTAATTTACCTTTTCCCTATTCAATATCTCTTTTTATCACTGCATTTATCTGTCTGTTTATATATACTATATGGCCAAAAGAATATGGTCGCCTTAACATTACACTTGTGACATTCTGAATATCTTATTCCAAAAACACAGATATTAACGTGCGGCTACAATAGCCTCCAATTTTCTAAGGTACTATGGCAGGGCTCTTTGCAGGCCAATCAAGTCTTTCTTTATGGACCTCACTTTGTGCACAGAGGCACTGTCATGATGAAACAGGGAAGGGCATTTCCCAAAACTGAAAGTTGGAAGCACACTATGGTCCCAAATATCATTGTATGTTGTTCCAATAAGATTTCCCTTAATTGGAACAAAGGGGGCCTGCCCAAACCTTTAAAATCTGAAGAAATGTGGCATATATGATAACACAGTTAAGGGTCTCATTAAGTATACACAAAAATCTTAGTGAAAATGAACGTTCACAAACATTAGAAAATCAAGTAAAAAAAAAAAAGAAGGAGTTCATTTTGCTGTTTAGACCATTTGTCAAGCCTGTGTAGCGATGGCAGATCACGTTTTCATTGACGTGTTTTTTGTATTATTGATTTGCAGAATTAATCTCAAAGTTTTCACAATAAATGTCTGAGCATAATCACACCGAATTCAAACCTAATATCAGGAAAGTCTACAAACACTAAAATGCCAATATTTCAATTTGGATCATTTGGACGTTCATGACTGTGTGGGAATACAGACAGAAATGTCAATGTGATATAACTTTCTTTGATCATGAAGTCTAGTGTTACTCTACAACTCTGTGATTTACACTACAGACTGGAGTCTCCGTTAACAGTTACAAAGCTAGATCTGTGTTTTATATGCTTGTCTCCTCTAAGCAAGTTCTGTATTTTCATTGCACTGCTGTCCAGGCACTGTCTCTCCTTATGGAAGGCCATTTCTACCAATGTGATGATAAGGGAAGATCCTGCAAGTCATTTTAACGAGAAACTTGATCAAAATAATGATTTATCATACTTAATATAATGATTTAGTATCTCAAATTAATGACTGAAATAATAGGCCATTATTTTGAGGTCTAAAAATAGTTTATACAAATTAAATCATCCTTAACCCTTAAGTTGAATTCATTATGTATGTGGACTTAAAATCAGTTTTATTTGATGGTCCTGTAGCTCTGCCATTTGGACTTTGTACCCTCAGAAACTGACAACACCAAAGGCCAAGTGGCCTTGCCCCTAAAATAATGAAAATCCAGGCTTGATAAGACCCTAAATTACACCGTTAGGAGGCTATTTGTGGATTTGGGTTTCCAGTGGCTTTTAAATAATGCTCTAAACATACAGTATCAGAACTAGACTGTCCACATACTTCTGGCCATATCTGTCCATGTATCTACCGACTCTGTTGCATTCACATTGTTGCATCTGTCAGTGGGTTAAAATGTTTAAATCAAGCTGCTTAACCACCCTGGCACTCGCTCAAGGCTAGGTGGGAGAGGAAGAGAGAAAGCCTGTGTGATTGAAAACATAGATGTAAGGCAATAGATATAGAGACAGAAGATAAATATAGAGACGAGGGAACGAGAGAGAAAGATCAAGATGGGGGGATAGAAAGAGAAAAGGAGAGGGATGGAGGGAGATCTCACTTTCTATCTACTGTATATCTCCATCTCTCTCTCCCTCCATCTGGAGAGGCAGAGGGAGCGAGAGATAGTGTTTGCCCTTGCAGGTTGTAATGAAGCTGTGGAAGGATAGATGACTCACTTTAACACAGGCAGAAGAGAAATACACACTCCAACATCACTCAGCTGACCTGAGTGTGTTTGTGTGTGTGGGTGCATCTGTGTGGCAGCCTATGTGTATACGTGATGGTGATGGTAGGAGTGTGGTCTGAGTGTGTGTGTCTGTGTGTGTATGTGACAATAGAGACTGATGCTGATTATATAGGAGACTGGATGGAGTGATAAAGATGCCAGTAGATAGGCAGACAGTGATAGAGAGGTTTGTGTTCTGCTGTTAACACGTGCACCCATGTGTGTTTGTGCATACACCAGTCCTTGTTTGTGTGCATTTGCACGTATGAGCTCATAAATCTGTGTGCAGATATAATGCATGCAAGTGTGCACTTTTCTGTGTATATGTTCAGCCTCACATTAGCAAGTGAGCGTGCATGTTTTTTTTTAGTAAGTAGCTATCTCTGCATGCACCTGTGAGTGTGTATATGGGTGTGAGAGGGAGAGAGTGCATCATGGAGAGACAGATAGAGGCGTCATTACGCTGTTAGAGGGCTTGGCGCCACGTCAGCACTTCTACAGTTCAGCCAAGGACTCCTGCACACACTGTCCATCCATCTCTGCGAGTCTGAGGGAGGGAAAGGGTGAGAGGTAGAGGGAAAGAGATGGACTTCCCGCTACATGATTGGAATATGGAAGAGAGAGAGTGGGAAAATGGTGGAAGGTGAAATAAATGATACCAAACTTCCTTGTGTCAGGGACCCTGGAATAGATCTGCTTCATGTAGCTGCTCGTATCAAACTGAAAACTCAACCAAGCTGTTAGCAGAACTACAGTATACCCTCATATGTCCAAATGAAGCATGTTGGATTACAGAACTCTTAGCTCATCCTTCCTTGTGGGGAAATTAGCCCCACTCATCCACAGGGCCTTAACTTCTCTCAGTTTTCTAATAGTGAAATAACCTTCCTAGGACAGTCAGCACTACAGAGTATACTGATTTCTGATATATCTTAAAGCTTATTCTTTAGCTTTACTACTCATTCGCTTCCTTGCTGAATCACAGTACACTGGAAATCTTTCCACTGTCTAAAAAATTGCCTTTTCTCCTTAGTTTATCTTTCTATTAGTGTGCCTGTTGTTGTTTTTTTTTTGTAGTATACATTATTGTAGGAACATGAGAATCTGTGACGGGTGTGCAATTATTTTTCACAGGGGATGTCATGAGAAATTGATCATGCTGCAGTGGACCAGACACAAATGTGATAAAGTCTGAATTGTGGCCAAATCTCTAATAATGGAATAGTTTGAAGTTCTATATAGGGCACTTCGGTGCATTGATGCCTATGAGCTAATGGCTGGCTAATTGCAATGCAGTGACTATTGGTAACCCTTTATGACCCTTTATTAAGTCCAAAACTGAAATTTCACAGTATGCCATGCAGACTAGACATAAGCTGCAACAATAGTAGCAGCAACAGTAGAAGAACATTTAAACAATGGATGTACAGCATTGAGTGAATACATTTACAGTTTAATATATCCTAAAAGATACAGTTCATTATCATTACCAATGAACACAGCACAGACCCCTTTCAGAGTAAAGGCCAGATAACAGTTTAACTGTAAGATATATGATACTGACTGTTTTTGTTTGATTTTAATTGCTGTATTTCCAAGTGCTCATGATGGTAAATGCAGGCCACATGGAACCTTTCAGTGAGCCAGACCCGTTCCCCGGGCCATATGTTGCTCAGCGCTGTGGCTCTGACTCTGAAGAATGTAGTTTAAGTATTGGTAATTGGATGGATCTGAGTCTTGATTAATAGTGTGTGCCTAAAGTGTTTAAGTGTAATTGCTTCTTGTTCCATAGATCATATGAAATGTTTTTGCTGTTGAAAATGAGATATTAAGGAATTATATTATAATCACATAACTGCTTTTTACTAGTTCATAAAGATTAAAAATACTGTATGCCTAGTTTTGAGAGGTGTGATATTAGAAATAAGATTTTTCGTGCCTGAGGACAGCATTTGTGCATTATCCAAACAGATTATTCAGTGCATCTCCCTTATTTGCATTAGACCCTCACAGCCAGTCAATAGACTTTCTGCTTTCTAGCCAGCTTCAGCAGTTTTGGTATATATTGAATTTGGACAGACGTATTGCAAAAATACCTTTAACAGCACTTTGAGGAAAAAACAGTTCTTTGACAAATATAATGTTGGCCTGTCACAGCCATCACAATTTGTCTTGATGAAATAAATTAAAAAAAACAACCCCCTATATTATGTGTTAAACACCAGCTGGCTGCCAGTATTTTTTGACTTCATCTAAGCAAGGTCTTAGATAAAGCAGTGTTTCCTCCACATCCTTTCAGGAGTGGTGGACAACCACAGTAATAACATTACCACCACAGAAAGATAAAATGGATTGACCATTGTAATATAGAAACCAAAAAAAAAACAAAAAACAAAAAAGGCAAACAAGCATAAGACCTCGTGCATTGAAGTAGCCCTTTTATCATAATCACGTAGTAGTACTGCCCCCACATGTAGCACAAGAACCAAAAATAGGATCAACAGAGATGGTTGTGCAACAAATGCCAACATTTACCCCCTGCTACCACTGCTACAAAACAGATGCAGAAGAAACTCTGTACGGTATCTGCCACTGTTGTCAGAACTTTAGAAAAAGGTCAACGAGATTTCTGAAAATGCATCTTAACTCGGAGCTCTCACTGTCATTCGTGGTTCCCTGTGATGCTGATACTTGTCTCATCGGCTGTAAACACATGCTTCATATTGACAAAGTTGTCAGTTTGAGTATGAATCACAGCCTGTCAGATGTCAAACCCCTCACTCTCTATCCTCTGTCACTCAATGTTGTATTTTATAGAAGAAAAGATATAAATATTAAACATAAACTCAAAGATAATCATATCATATAGAAGGTTACAATCACAGCAGTTTACTGCTGTTGTGATATGCACTGGACACATGCATGCAGCAGGCAGAGTTTAATGCCACCTAAAATAGTTTGACTTGTTTCAGAATATTAAAGGGCACAAGTGGGAGTTAGACAGAGAGAAAGAGCTGAGAGGGACAAGACAGTTGCATGCATTTTATCTGTGCATGTGTGTGCGCATGTGAAGCCGACCATGTTTAACAGCTGGCCCGGGGAAATGTCATTCACCACTCGCTATATGAGCGTGATGTAAAATGGAAATGATTTTGTATGGGGCAGAATAGAGAAGCATTTTGTCTGTTTCATTTGTAGCCTCAGTGTTTTCCCTACCGTGAAATAGGTGAGCTCGGACTCCCCGGCTAAAAGAATTTCATTAGATCTGGTTTCAGTGGAGAGACCCTCAAACCTGCATGCTGCATGAACCATGCAGAAACAATTGAAGACGGTTTGGTGAGGATGTTTTTTGGTATATTTTGATGTGGTCCAGCACAAAGGGAGGGAATGAAGAGGTTTGTGGCTGTTTCATGGAGTTGCTTTTGGCCATGTTGCAGCAAAGCGACTGTGACTGATTGAAATCAACCTTCACAAATACATTCACAGCTTGATATGAGGCAATGTGAACTCTGAATCTTTCACACTATAATGCAGACTTTTAAAGGGCTTTATAACCTGATGAATGAAAGTCTAGAAGGCTGCGTCCGAAATTTCATACCAACACACTATTTGTTATGCTAAAACAATATCTGTATCCAAAATGTTAGTGTGAAACCTAGCATAAAAGGTGCGTATTAATTCCAGGGAATCATTACAGAAGCACTGGACACTATGGCGGCA
>JAJHUR010110240.1:0-10333 GCA_027495735.1 Lutjanus campechanus | reverse complement strand
ATTCACGCGCAGTCATACACCGGTGGCGCAGCACCGGGAGCAGTTCGGGGTTCAGTGTCTTGCCCAAGGACACTTCGACATGTTGACTAGAGGAGCCGGGAATCGAACCACCAACCCTCCGATTGGGAGACGACCCGCTCTACCACTGAGCCACCGTGTAGATGTAAAATGTAGATCCCCAAAGTCATTACATTAAACGGTTGACAGCACACACACACACACACACACACACACACCACAAGCTCTAAGATAAATGTAACCAATATAAAACTCTGAGGTTGTTTCATGCTCCATTATTTCATGTGAATTGTTTTAAAACTTTTTGGAAAATGTTAGCTCTGCCGTTTAGTAAAGAAGATTAAAAGAAAACAAATGTGAGCTTATACCATTGCATTCTGCTCTGCAGCTTTCCCCCCAAGGCAATACATGGAGATGAGGGGAGTTCTTTTCTTCAACATTTTTATGTATGTTGATGTTCTCCAGTATGTTATGAAAAATGCTCTGATTTCCCTTATCCTTTCCTGCCTTTGTCCTCTTTCTGTTTGACTGCTGAAACTGAAAATGTATTCATTTAAAGAGGGCATCTGAAGTAGTGCTTTAATTATGCCTGAGAAATTGAGCCCATGAAGGCTCGATGCCGACAAAATTCTGTCCGAACCCGAGACGGATCAGAACCTCATTTGCATATTTCAGCCTGAACCCGATTACAGCCCGACATTTTTCTTAACAAGCTTCCCTCCATGTACCAAACAGTAGGAGTTTTAAGTAATAGGGACAATACATGCAGGGAATTGGAATTGGCAACAACTTAACTGGGGAGAAACATGAAAATAAAAAAATACATTTCTCCTAAAGGAGACAATAAAAGTTTATGTGAAATCATGTCCTAATGCAAGCCACAATGACATGAATGAACTCTTCAGACAACTGTTATCTCTACAGAAAGAGATCTATTGTCAGAATCATCTGCTAGAAAAAACACAAGTCTTCATCCTTCTTACAGTGTGGAGTGATGATGAAGAGGGTCATTCAGAACCATTTCAGGGAAAAACCTTGACAGCTTTCAACAGTTTATGAAAGGAGAGAATCTTTGAAAGAGACTTTCAAAGGTTCTCTGAGAGAAAGTCTGACAAATCTATTGCTGCAACTTTATGATGTTCAATTAAACAAATGAGACACTTATAACTTTCTTTTAGATGTCCTGAGTATTTCAGGCTTCTTACACCCTGACACCAATTAAAGACAACTGCCTCTCAGCAGAGTGAAGAATCAGATCTGTAGGCAGGTTATGCACACAAAGCACACACACATACACACATACACAAACAGTGATGAGAACAGACAAGAAGAAAGAGGAATTTTGAACAGGAGAAAGTATGAACCATTGCGAGAGGGGAAGAAGAAAGAAAAGAAAAGAAATAAATAAATGAGATGGGCAAAAAGGGAGCAGGACACACACAAACACAGGTAATGGAAAAAAGCTACAGAAGATGGATTCATTTTAACAGCACCACTTATCTCTCAAAATCCACTGGCAGACTCACAGAAGGCACAAAACCACACAAACACACACAAATGTCTCTGTATCCATAACTGTGAGGACTTAAACACCATAACTGCATACTGAACTCCTTTAACAAAACCACACTGCTGTGTATGTGTATTACACAGCCACTGTAGTTTACTTTATATAAATCCTACACACACCGTCCTGCTGCCAAAAATATGTATATTAATGTGCCGAAAATAGCCACTAACCAACTATTATTCCTGTATGACTAATGTTTTCTAAAAACTAGAGTCTAGCTGTTTTAGAAAATTACTGAGCTAGAATAAAGTCAAATTAAATGTGATTCAAGCACAAACTTCTTAGGTTTTTTTTTACTTGTTTATCCTTCTTGGTGCTGCAGGAGGACTTATATAGAATTTATAATCACTGCTTATAAAGATGAACTATTAAATCATTGGCAAACGTGGGAATAAGTCATACAGTATAGATATAAAATGATTTATAAAGGAGGAATCTGTAATATATTTACTAAACATGCTAAGTTGAAATACTGTCTGACAATGATGCTCCAGCTGCAGTGTCCTCCTTTGAAATCTGTGGTCCAGGCCGGCATAACTGTTTCAGTTTGTCAAGTTTTGTGTCGAGTTAATTATAGCTCTAATAATGCTGAATGAGTAAGTGTGTGTTTATGAGCTGTGAGAAAGATGATTCATCTTATTTAATGTACAGTCTATATACAGTCTCCAACTCACTATTGTGCTTGACTGCAGGAGCACAGAACTAATCAGATCTGCATTTGTTATATGTTGCTCCTTTAAGAGGAAAAACTTGATGGGTTCCATGGAGACTTTGTGTCACTATTCAGTCCTTCCAGGATTTCGCAGGCCCTTTTTTGGGACTGTTGCAGCCTAAAATGCCCGATTTCACAGCAGCTTTTCTTAAAAAATTGCAATGCATGTTGCAATACTTTTAGGCATTTTTGCAATGAAAACGCAGGACCAAATGAAAATTGCAAAGGAAAGTTGGTATTTTTTGTATAATTCATTAAACGTAGATGAAAAAGTGCACGGGGGGTATTCCTCAAAGAAACAAAATCTTTTAGGAGCTCAAGCTCAAAACAGCCAAAATCCTCAGAACATTAATAAATACCAACAATGACAAATATGTTCTTTTCAGCATATGTAACAAAATTGCAAAAATATAAATGCAAATAAATAGTGAACAATAAACACTGACTTGGTTCATTGAGACCTACATGTATGATATTAGTGTGGGGGGCTGCTGTGATTGGTGGAGCAGAACAGAATGGAAGCTAAGATAATTGGTCAAATTTGTGGGGAAGCTGCAGGATTTGGACAAAATTGCAAGGTCGCACAGACTTCATGGGGACTGGCTGAATTTGCCTGAGTTGTTGCGATCGTAACATCACAACTTCCTGGAGAGACTGACTATTGAATCAAACCCACTTTTTTCCACTTTTCTATTGTGTTTGCTTCTTGACATTCACCCTGTATAAAAGTATAAAAGATCAAGATTTGACTTATATGAGAACAGAGATTTAAAACTTTAAGTCTAGATGTCAGCAGCCCTTCATGGATCATATCAAAAAGTCACTCTGGTAGAATGCAATGCACACTGCTGCACCCCACATAGACACTGGGATTGTCTCATTTTTTACCAACAAAAATAAATAAATAAAACCCTATGAAAAAAATGACTAAATGTTTGCTGGACATGTGCCTTCTTTTAGAAGACACAGAAGAGCTCATTTATCACTGCATTAGCATCATCAAGGCATTTCTTTTGACCGTAGGAGGCTGTGGAGGCGTCATTTTTCTATATTTATGCAGATCAAACAGTTTTTGTATCTGCTAACAGTTAAAACATCTGACTTCAGTGGGTTTGTTTGTGTTTGCTGTGTATGGATGTGAGTGTGTGAGGCAGCACACTCACTTGTTAGAGCCTTGAGATGCCCTACACACACAGCAGCTAGACAGGCACTGGCCTGGTGTTGCAGAACCAGAGCAGCAGCTTGGAGGCAGAGGAGCAGCCGCTGGAGAGGCAGAAGGAGAAGGAGAAGGAGAAGGAGAAGGAGAAGGAGGAAATGAAAAGTTAAAATAAAGGAAGAATGAAGAATCAATGAAGGAACAAGGGCAGAAATGGTGGTAAAAGAAACAGATCAGATTAATTAATAGATGGAAAACAGAGGAAAGAAGGAAAAAGGGAGATGAATAGGGGAAGAGGAAACAGGATAGTTGGGAAAAGAATTAAGCAAAAGAGGGGAACAAGGGGAGAGGAGAAAGGAAGGAGGAAATGTGGCAGATGAAAAACCAGTGAAGAGAAGAAATGAAACAAATGACAAAGCAAATGGAAAGAAGAAAGAAAAGGAATGAAATATGGAGGAAGGAGGAGAAAGGAAATGAGTGCCAAGAGGAAACAAAAAATTATAAAATAAAGTGAAGAGGAAGGAAAAAATGAATAAAGGATAAAGCAATAACGGAAATGAAACGGAATGAAAAGAAAAAGAAGTGGTGGAAATATGGGAAATAAAGTGCCAGGAGTTAAAAAAATAATGTAAGAGTAAACAAACATGCAATAGGAGGAGGATGAAAGAAAGTTAAGTGGAGAAAATGGGAGGAAAAGAAAAAGTAAAGAAGGAGAGGAGGGAAAAAGTTAGGAAGAGCCAACAGGAAGCAAGGAAGAAGGAAGTAAAACAGGAAGGCAAAGGGAGGGAGAGAGAAAGGGAAAAACAAGGTTAGTTTCCACCCAGATGACCCATCAGACAGCAGGCAAGACAAAGACTCCTGATGTGTGTGTGTGTGTGTGTGTGTGTGTGTGTGTGTGTGTGTGTGTGTGTATGTGTGTGTGACAGCTTGCTGAAGCACTGTAATTATGAAGAAAAACTGTGAGCATCAACATGAATCAATTACATTTTTGTCATATTTGTCAAGTGGGTTACATTATAAAACAATGCAGAATACACATGCACACAAACAGCACGGTTATCTTTGGTGTAACTTTATCTAAAGTTCACACATACAGACTGAACATGACACCTTCTTTCTTGCCCCTTGTACACTAAGCCTAAAGTTTGTCTGTGTTTATAATATTACCAGTATACTGGAGCACAGCAAAGTAGATCATTGTGTTCCCATGAATATAAATGAAAGTATACACAAATTGCAAAATGTGCAATATAGATTAGTATACGTTATTTAAGTACACAAACCACAAGGCTGTAGTGTTGCTCCTTACCAAAGTACAGTCATTAAACGTATACTTTATGTTACAGAACTTTGTTAAAAATGCAACCAAAACAAAAGATATGGCAACAAGAACAATTGTACAGTTTACCAGCATGCATCTGGGCCAGTTAACAGTTAATCTCACCTCCAATACTCAGTGACAGCTGGGAGCATAACATTAATTAAAAACCTTTATCTTTGAAATTGGAATGATTTTTCTCATGAATCAGTATTTCATTATATATAAATCAGAAATTCACCTTATTTACTTCACTATATGTAACAAGAATGAATCAGAAATGCCCCAATTTGTTTGAATGTATTTTATGTTTTCTATATCTTTGTACATAGTAATTTATTTTTGGAAAATAAAATTGAAAAAAAAAAAAAAAAAAATCCAACAACAACAACAACAACAAAAAACCCTCAACAACCGACCACCACCTAACCACCATAATGAGACTAAAAATATAAACCTGTGTAGGCTTTCATCTGAAATTGCAATCAGCTGTGTTTGATTGATTATAATCAATATTCATAATGCAAACACTGCTAAGTTTTTATTTTTTTTAATTTCAATATGATTTCTGCATAAATACACAAAACTGACCATCATTCTGCTTTGAATGTGTTCATGGACAGTTTATGGATTTTGGAAAATGTGGTCCCTGAATGCATTTTGTGTGAAGGCAATGAAAAGTGATTCACAGTTTGGTTCACAGGCTTCTATTTCTGCTGACTGTGAGAAGAGTTTGACAGTGTGACTTAAGTTTTGCCAAATGCACGTTAGCAATCGAGAAGAAACACTGTAAAGCAGGCAGGTTCAGGGTGGATCAAGTCAGCTCCGTTTTAGGCATTTGTAAGTATTGTGATTCCACAAGTATTGCAATTTGATATTACAAATGACTGCATTTTTTGTTAACTTTCTGAACTTTAGACCATGTGAAAAAGTTGAATTATACACTTCAAGAGACTTTATATCATGAGTCATAATTCTGAAAACAATACACATCACATGTCAGTCAGTTTTTCTGAGTTTTATTTAAGGAGCATACTATACTGCATATACAGGTAGTAGTCTAAATAAAATACTTTTTGAAGTAAACTGCTACATTTAGCAGTTCATGCTCACCAAAAAAAAGAAAAATTCTATTAATGCTTTATTTGTAGGGGAGGGAAAGTTTGGTGGTGCGATGCGGTGCGCTGTCAGTAAAAAAAATAAAAAACTAGAATGAACCATGAAATAGAAAAATTATATAGATCACATATATACAGATCATATGCTTAACTACTCTTGCAGATCGTAGAGCTAAGTTTTAGAGAGAAGGCATATGGAGAAAGGAGATACAGGGTGTCAGATCAGTGGAAAAGAGATGGCAAACTGGTATGAAAGTAATAATTTAGCATTTACTCATCGCTTGTGCTGATTAACGCGGCTCAGTGGCCAGATGTTCTGCCTCGCCAGAAAGATCTCTAAATGCACAGTAGGGTGCAAATTCTGGAGAATATAACATCTGAGTTCTGATATAAATCCAATTGCAAATCAAAATCAGCCTCTGGAGATGATGAACACCCCATGAAATTTCATGACAATCTTATCAAGAAATCATGAGCTTTGGATGGACTGATCCATCCATCAAAACACTTAGTAAGCTAATCCCAGCAAAGAAAAAATAGTATCTTAGTCCCTCTTGCACACACACACACACACACACACGCACAGACACACACAAATCATGCCCACATCAAAACACTCAGTCAGCAGCTGTGTGGTAACTGAAATTTTGGAAAAATCGTACATTTAATGAGCTCTACCCAAAACTGTCTGCTTTTGATGGGGACGTGCAGCAGCCTTGTGGACATGAATAACGAGCACAGAGACCTTTCAGTGGACAGAGGAAGAGACAGGCTGACAAATTATAGACTGAATGACCAATGAGCTGAGAGAGAAGCTGTCACAAAGGAAAAAAACAAGCTGTGATATCAGCCACTAAATATAAAAAACGGCAGGGAAGCCTCCCCAGCATTCCTTGACAGTTCCCAATCTCTGAAGCAGACAAGAAAAAAATATTGTCTTTGTCTCTGCAGGGACTCTCAGTTAACAACCGGGTGGTATGTCCAGATACTGCCTTTTAAGTCAAAGACTTGAACTGCAATTCTGTATGTCTAACACAATCCACTGGATTCTTCTCCTGCTAACCACAAGCTGATTACATTAACGCACACTTTGCAACTCGGTCTGATGCCAAAGTAAAGCAGCCCCCCCCCCCAAAAAAAAAAATAAATAAATAAATAAAAATAGGCATACCAGACACTGCTGTGCATTACTGTAACAGGGCCCTATTTCAGAGTGAATAAATGATTTGGTATCAGATAATTGCATAGATTCATGTTCCCAATACCTGAGCAGCATCTACACTAACATCAGCTTCCTCTTCCTATCTCATCTGGGAACAAACTGCCCCTTGGGAATAAAGAAACTTTTAAGTGAACCTCTTCAGGAACTGCCACTGTCATTCTCTCTGTTGTCTCTCCAAAACCATGCCCATAGCTACAAACACTTCCACATAGGAGCTGATCAGTCCAAACCACTGTGGTTCAGACACAAGCACGTAGCTTGAAGCCTGGCAAGATGGATTCTTGCATGATCTCACGAATCCAGCTGCCTCACAAAGCAACTTACTGGTAGACCCAAAAGTCAAACAGTGGTAGATGGGAATATTCCTTTCGCACACTTTGTTTCTAAACAGACAACAACAATGGAACATTTTTCAAGGAAATATATAAATCTAAAACAAATATTGAAACCAAAACCGCTTGCTATATTTGCAGACAAAGGACAAATTAGAGTTGGGGTCGGGAAATGCACAGTGTGCAAAACTTTGTTTAATGTTTGGAACCAGATCCTTTGGACTCAAGTTGGATCTGTTGGTGTATGAATCAGTGTTTATTTCTTTTAGGTCTATGATTCACCTCTATGTACCATAAAACTTTTTTTTTTTCAAATGTTGCTGTTTTCAATCATAATCTACTATAACTTATTTGGAAGCAGTGCCAGATAGTGAGCATGTGTGGAGAGTTAGCAGCAGTTGTTTGTTGAGCGCTTGTGGCTGAACGCAGCTGACAGCATCACAGCAGCATTTAACCCAACTGTCTCAGAGAAATGCTTCCTGTTAGGATTTTCTCTGTTTGATTTTGTTTATATCCGCAAGACAATGAAGGCCAGATACACACACATACACACACACACATACACACACACAGATATGCAGACATTCTCACTGATGCGGAAACAAATATAGACACTGGAATGAAAGCACAAATAAATACTTACATTCCATCTCTTCTCTTCCTCTCAGACGAACACACACCTGTTATCTCCTTCTCTTTTTATCTCTCACATGAGCTCACACGCACAAATACACAAGCTGACAAGGACACTCTACACACTAACAAGTTAGGGACAGTGTGTGTGGTATTGCTTCAGGTCAACAAGGAGATGCCACACAGGCTGAGTGCTGGCGGAAACATGAAGTAGAGATGAAGTCAAATGCAGAAGAGATGTCGATGGGGAAAGAGAGGCACAAAACGGGAAGAAAGGGGGGCAAAGAGACAGACAGAATGTGAGGAGGACAACTCAATGGAAAAGACAGGAAGAGAGACAGCAACAAGGAAGGGAAAAGAGAACAACAGAAAGCAAATATAAATTCCTAACTGATGAAAAACAAGTGTAGTTTGGTGAAGCAATAATCTAGTGAAAGAAAATTTTACACCTGCTCCACATTAATCAATCCAATTCACGATAACGACCTGCTGACTGTACGTTATCTCTTACATAACAGAGTGCAAAGAGAGTGACATCACTGCAAGAAAACTAACTTGATTTACTAAAGAAGCATAATAATCACTTCCTGTGGGTGTTACAAATTGGCATTTTTGTACCAATAACTTATTTGAAGACTTTTATAGTGAAGCAGTTACAAGAAGTGGCAACTTTTAAGACTAACAGCTGCTAACTTATTAAATAAAATTAATCGGCACCAACACTTTTAAACAAGCACAAGTAAATCTAGCCACACATGTCATTAGCTGAAGAGGTTCAGGCAATCAGTGCTTTTTGCAATTTAGATGAACCTAAAGCCTCCAACTCCAAACAAATACTGTACATTCCTGTCATATAGAAAAACATCACTGCCACCAGATCAAGGCTGCTCACAGCAGGCGGCATGAATATACACGTCATTTTAATACAAGAGTCCATGTGCTTTCATGAAATATACTGATCTACCAGTATATTTGTGGCAAAGATTACTCAATAAAGTCAATAAAGTCACAATTTAACACACAACACAGCATTCCAAGACTGTACACGGTCAGATTCTTTGTAAAAATTTATTTTTAATTCCTGTTGAACAAATTAATTAATCTATTTACTTATTTAACATGTAGCCCAGTAACTCAACTGGTAGAGCATGCGCCCCTTGGACCAGCACTGTGTGTGAAAATCCTAAGATGACAGCTCTTTGGTCAATGCTACAAGTGGTGTGTACGGTGCCAACTATCATATCTATTAAAAAGCACTATGATCACTCATTTTTTTAATGTTCAAAATCATACATCCATTTCTGTGTCTTTGTTCAGTAGCTGGCAGTCAGTGCTTCTCTTATTGACAGCAGCATTATTCAGTATGTTCTGTGTCCATATACTCTGTATACTGTATTTATATTTGTGTGTATAATGTCTACGTGTTTAAAAGTGTCTCACCCTTTATTTTGCCTCTCCTCCAGCCTCCTGCACACAAAACAAACACAGCAGCGGGAGTCTGAGCAGCAGCTGTATATTTTCAGCCAAAGGTAATATTCCCAGCTGGAGAGAACTCAGTGAATAATAAAGAGGGGCTGCTGTTCGTTCCGCCAGTACAAACGCAGCCTGCTGAGTGTGATAACATTTTTTACATCTCCCAAACACCTCAGACCATCTGAGGGGCTTAAACCTCAGAGAAAGAGAGAAAGAGATCATCAACTGCTGGTGTTCAATGCATTTCTGGAGGTCGTCTTTTGATTTTGGATAGAGCTTATGATTTATTTCTGATGAAACCACTTCCAATCAATCTGTGTCATCTACTGAGTCTTCAGTGAGTGATTTCCCACAATGCACACTTGCAGCTTTACTCAAGATTTTGTTTTTATTGTCTACTCCTGTGGGTGCAGCAAATAGGTCTCTGTGCCCCTTCCATGATGGATTTTCTCTCTGTGTAAGTGCTACCTTGGAACAAAACGAAACGAGCCCAGACTGTTTGATCTGGGAAAACTGATGCCAAATGGAAATACTCTTCAATTATTCAGGGATTATATATGTCAAAAGATGAGAGTCTTGGCTATCAAACCTTGTAACAGGCCAACCCCCTAGTGATGAAATGTTTGTAAATGTAGGCAGATTTTCCATTTGACAGAATTGACAAAATGTAACTTTTTCATTTCACAGCAAAGTCATAGTGAGCAGTCATTTTAGTTTTTAACGTTGCTCAGAGTTCACTTAATGCTAATCAAACACATTTTAAACCATAATTATTTAACTT
>JAJHUR010110235.1:0-10317 GCA_027495735.1 Lutjanus campechanus | reverse complement strand
GTTTTCAATAAAAAAACATTTGCACAAAGCAAGCCTATCCACTTTTCCATGTTGATAAGAGTATTAAAATGATAATTCAAGGGACATTTATAAGAGATAAAAATGTGCGATTAATGTGCGATTAATCGCGAGTTAACTATGACATTCATGAGATTAATCGCGATTAAATATTTTAATCGATTGACAGCACTAATATACATACATATATATATATATATATATATACCATATTACCATATTATATTACCATTATGTAAGTAAATGTTCCCTGGTGCAGCTTCAATTATTATTTATCTTAAAAAGTTGGATAATTTTCTCTTCATCCTTCATTTTATTGGAAAAATTAAAAATCACTAAATCTGGAGGGTTTTGCTGAAGACAAAAGACATGAACAATCCTAATCTGAAAAGTAACTAGTAACTAAAGCTGTCAGACATATGTGGTGCAGTGAAAAGTACATTTTCATGTCAGATGTAGTGGAGCAGAAGTATAAAGTAGCATAAAATGGAAATACTCAAGTAAAGTACAAGTACCTTGAATTTGTACTTAAGAACAGCACTTTAATGACTGTACTTAGTTACATTCCACCACTCTTTTTTTTTGTCCCATGAAACCATTACTTTGTTCAGTTAGTTACTCTAAAGTCAGCAGAAGATTTGATCTGATGACTTAAGAGAACAGTTGGATGTTCAGTCTTCATCTTAAGACTTCTGGTAACAATATAAAGTGACCCAACATGTCTGATTCTATGGTAAAATTATGAGTTAATTTAATTAAACTGATGTTTACAGTGTAAATTTAACACCATCATCCCAAAGGCCTACATTCAAATATGTGTTTAAATGACACTTCAATTACTAATATTTTCCATCTGACTTATGTACATATTCTAATTACATATAATACACTTGTTTGGATGTTAGTACTGTACATCTAATTATTCATTATGAGATGAGAAGTACAGATGACATGACATTAAAGGGACAGTCTGGATTATTTTAAGTGGAGTTGTATGACTTATCCATAGTCAGTGTATTACTTAAAGTAGATGGAGGTCAACACACCCCCAGTTTGGAGAAGCAGCAGGAGTACAGGTGTAGGAAGCCAAGCAGTGTACTGCTGTAGACAGGGTCAGCAGCAAAATGTATTTTAGCCACCTAAAAAAAAAATCAATATCAGTTTAAGTGTTGGTTATATTTAGAATATTTTCACAGCTTTACTTTGCTGTCAAACAGCCTTTTCCAACAGGATAACCGCCGTCTATCCTAACCAACCAAACTCCACTGGCGAAATCAGTCATTTTACTTCACACCTACTAACTACCTGTTCTCTTTGCCATTTATTTTTGACTTGTTACTATTCTTTTTCTATTTCTTTTCATTCTTTCGATCACTTCTACTCACCACAAAGGGCTACTATGTGGTTGGTTATTAAGCATTTTAGGTTTTGGCTAATAATACTTTTATACACCCAATATATCACCCAATCTTCATCAATTTTGGAACATACCATATTTACATGACCCGACACAAAACTTAAAAGTCTGTTTTTTTGTCATTGCGTGCTGTTTGTAATTGGTTACCAAACCTTTGGAGGCGTGGCCTGATGCAGGCCATAACTCTTTCATACAATTCTACCAACAGGGGGCGCTACAGTAACAGTAAAAGATGACACATCATGAGATTGCATTATTTAATTACCACTGATTTTGGGTGGTATCTTCAGACATGAATCAGCAACACTTCTTGCATGAACTCTCGCAGAAGCTGGGCCAGTGTGTAGCAGCAGATGCAACAATCATCCGCATTTTCTTCGGGAAATGCAAATGTCCTAGCCTGTTTGTGTTATTGTGCAACTACAGTGTTTAAAAAGGATAGTTCGGATTCACTGAAGTCACACAATAAGGCAAACAAACTAACAGATTGAGGCAGCAGTAGACGAGCAACTTCCATGTTCTGCGAGGTTAAAATTACAAATTCTTTTGAATGGAGTTTGGTTGGTTTGGAGAGAGCAATATTTGGCTTATATAAGGGCTGTTTCCTGTCAGAATCTGTCTGATCTGAAGTAAAAGTTGTGAAAATATTCTAAATGTAGCGTCCACTTAAACTGACACTGATTTTTTTAGGTGCAACTTTTTTAAGTTGCTAAAATTCAGTTCATTGCTTAGCTTCCGGCTAACTTTGGGCATGTCAACCTCCATCTACTGTGGGTAATACACTGACTATTGATAAGTACCTCATATGACCCCACTTCAAATAATCTGAACTATCCCTTTAAATGTATAAATCAAACAAAATGCGCACACAGGGGCCAAAACACTCACTCTTTCATTCATATGTTAAAGGTTGTCATTCTGCCTGGTAACAAATCTCAACCTTTTGGAAATGATGAATTAATTTGAGGCGGACAGGACTCGGCATGCTGGCAAATATTCACAATTAGTGTCTGACATCGTAAAGAAGAAGAGGAACAGAAATAAATCATTTTTGTACAACAGGAAACGGGTGAAAATACGTCCTGCGGCTCTGAACTCCTCCATCAGCTCTTTCAAAGAGGCCTGCAGTCTTCTGCCACTAGAGGGCAGTAGTCCTCCACTTCCTCCCACAGTGTGACTCCTCAGTTTCATCTGAATTTAATTTGCATGGAGTGCTCCTCACTTTGTCCATATTTTACAATAAATTAGACTCTCAGCCAGGTCTATAAATTCTCCATTTGTCATGATAATCCCGGTGAAGTTCCTCAGGCAAACGCTGCGTGCACATCATCAGCGGCGGCTCCACCCGTCCCGCGCTGCGAGTCTCAAACGCCCCAACATCCAAACTCAGACTCTAATGATGCTGATGGAGGAGGAGGCTCTGTGAAGCTGGAAGAAGAGAGGGACGGAGACAGTGAGAGGGAGCTGTATTCACAAACCCATGAGTCATAAAACACAGAGGGTCAGATATACGAACATGACTCACACACAGGCAGGAAGGAGGCGTGTGGGACACTTTCACATGCGCCCGCCACGTGAATCTATGCACTCGATATGATGTGTGTGAAAGATTTATGAACCAATCAATGACCTGTTTGACATTTACTGCACAGATCTAACTGCTCCCAAAGGGATCGGGTCAGGCTCGGCTGAATTTCTCAGTTAATTAGATTCTTTTTTTTGTGTTTTGGGCTGAAAAATGTCAGAAAATTTGGAATGATTCTTCCTGCGGGGAGGATGATGAGGCAGTTTCCGTGTTATCGAATCAACCAGACATAAAAATGAATCATGTTTGGCGCATGTTGTTTTGTTGTTGTTGTCAGCTCATCTCTGCCCCGTGGCAACTGCTGCCAAAACAACAAGTTTTCAGCTGATTTTTTACCAGGAACATTTCTTTTAATTAACCTGCAAACTCACCAACATTTTATAAAGATCATATTTAATCAAGCTCAGATGTTACGTAAACTCTGATGCTTTTATTTTTAACCTTTTACATCGAGACAACCTCAAGCTGTGCAGGCAAACTATATGGAGTCTCTGGAGTGTCATAAGGAGAATAAATCTGTAAAAGAATAAGAAAATATAAAGACAAATAACAAAATAATTAAGATTTTAATTTATTTAACATTATTTGTTCATTTATTTATATATTTTCAAAATATGCATTTATCTATATATGCATATAACTTACTCTGTCTTTCTTTTATATTCCTTTAAAAAGTTGTATTTATCTATTTTTATAGAACAAGATATATATTAAAGAAAGAAGAAGAAATTGAAAATACTAAACCAACCCACCCTGCAACAGTCATTTTTTTTTGTATATTTGAATATTTTTCAATAAAGTTCACACAAAAAAATTGTGGACTATAGATCATCGAGGGCCACTTGGGAGAAATCTGGTGTGATCAGAGACAGTGAGAATAAGGCTGTCGGTGGCTTTTCTGCTCGTAAAAAGAGCTGAAATTATGAGCTTCTGATGGCCACAAGCTAGCGACACTGTTGCAGAAGAAACACACTGACAGCAGCAGGACCACAGGTGCTAAAGTGTGTTTCACCACAATAAAACGACTGTTTCTGTAAAGGGTTCTTTGGCGAGAACGGTATTTTCATTTGACAAGGCTGGAAAAGAGCAAAGGTGGAGTCATCCTGTAAAAGACTTTACTTTCAGAAGTAACTCATTCTTTCGTTCGTGTGATCCTGACCTCAGTTTCAAGTTGTATAAAATAAATTCCGGCGTTCATGTTGCAGCTCCTTTACTCTCAGCTGAGAGCAGCTTTCATTCTGTTTTTAATGTCAGGTAAATGGCCATCTTAAGTTAACAGTGATTACTGTGAACATTTTTTCACCATTAATGCGTCTTACTGCTTTTATGTTGAGATAATGTTTCCATGGTGCTCTTGGTACTGCTTAGCTAGCTGACTCAGATGTAGCCCATTTGCATGCCTCTTAATGAACCTGCTGAGCAGTTGATGCTTGTTCACACAAGTTGTTAACTGATGTGACTCCACTTCATCCTCACATCATAACAAATCCGCCCCGTCAGACTGCTCACTTTTTACTGCCACTGAGCAGATCCACAGCAGCAGCAGCAGCAACAACACAACAAACGCTGTGCAGCTAGCTCTCTCTGCTTCCAGCCTGGTCGTTTTATATTTAGCCGTGATGGCAGCAGCTCTGGTTGCTAGGAGATCTCTGATGCGACTACAAAGGCTCTTCAGAAGAAACAAAATACTCCTGGCAGCCAAGAATGATCATACATTATAGAGAAGCAACAATAAATGAAAAACTATGGAGGAAGTTTGAAGAGATGAAGTTTTCTCGGTCCCACTTTGTTTTACAGAGCACTAATAGGGCGTAACAAGCTGTACTTTGTATCAAATTAGACAAAAACTAGAAATATGTTCTTTATTAGACCCTTTATTGGAGGGTAATCAGGGACACATGACAACAGAACTGTACTGTAAACTAAAGTGAACAAACTTCTTTATTCAAAAACAATATCTGACAAGTAAAGGCCAAGATCATAGCTGTAAAGGAATATTTTGTCTAGGCAAGCAGATATTGTGCTTTAACCAAAGAAGTAGCCATCGGTCTTGGCTATTCTGCCAGCTGACCAATCCAAGTCCCGCCCCTTTTGGAACCTCGGTCATCTTTCTCCTTTTCTGTCTACGCTGAAAAATAAAATTGAAGATGGCTGAAAGATGTAGCTGGGGGAACCGTAAAAGGGACATATAACCTGTAGTCACAACTTAGCTAATGTTAGAAAATCACTAGCTAACTAGCTAGCCAAGCTACATCATGCATTAGCTAGCTAGTTCTTAACTCTTTATCAAAACTCTAGCTAACTAGCTAGCTAATCTACATCAATCGTTAGCTAGCTGGTTACATCTTTAATGTTAGCAAAACAATGGCTAACTGGTAAGCTGATCTGTTGTTAGCTAGCTTTTTGCTAACATGAGCTAACTTAAGAAGTGGTTATACTATATATATATATATATTAGAAGACCTCCATCTTGAAAATGTAGTTTTCTTTTCAACATATAGATAAGCCTAGCATGTAGGAAGTAAAGGAAAAACAGGCTTGCTCAACTGTTATTGGAGCACATAGCAAAAGGGGCGGGACTTAGGAAGGGGCAACTGTACGGGACCAGCCAAAGAAGGTGTGTCTCGAGGACAAGATATGTGATTTTACTTTAGTTTACAGTACAGTTCTGTTGCAGTATGTCTCTAATTACACTCAAATAAAATCTAATAAGGCTCTAACACTGGGAAATAATGCACTTTAGTTTACAGTACAGTTCTGTTGTAATGTGTATGGTGTCTAATTCAGGTATAGCTGTGTTTGACTGCTGACTAATGAAGAACACATTTCTAGTTTTTGTCTAATTAATACAAAGCTCAGCTTGTTACGTCTTATGAGTGCACTGTAAAATAAAGCGTGACAGTTTTGTTAATGAAGTTCAAGGACTGGAGGAGAAATTAGTCACCCTGCTGCTGCGTACGGCTCCGTTGTGGTAGATGGGCGAGCTGCCGGCTGAAGCGTTGTAGTAGGAGGAAGTGGCGCGGACCAGCGGCCTCTTGGCTTTCTCCTTGGTGCTGTTGGAGTCGTTGTCTTTGATGATGTCATACTGTCGGCAGAAGAGGGCGATGACAGCTAGGGTGGAGGATGGTGAGGGGAAAGCATAAAAAAAAAAGAACGTCAAAGAATGTCTTCGTTTGCATGAGGATGTTGTCACACCTACATTCAGTATAAATACATCCCTTATCTGCACAGAGTGAAGCAGACACACACCTACACACATGCATATAAACACACACACACACACTGAGGCCGACCTGCCCACAGCAGCAGCACAGTGGTGATAATGAGCAGCTCTCCTGTCTGCAAGTGAGGAGTCATACCCAGACCTTCCATCGCTGGTTCATCTGAGGAGAAATACAGATTCAGCACTGTCAAACTTTATTAACAAGGACAGAAAAAAATGTCAACAAGGTGTACATTAAAGTGTCTAAGATGATTACATTAAATTAAATAGCTTCAACAATCCCCAGAAGGGAAAGTCAGGCAGTATAAAAAACAACCTGTCACCACAGCACTAACACCAACACACAAACTTATACATATTCCAACAGGACGGTCGTGTTGCTTCAGGGCTCGACTAGCTGAGAAATAAAAAAAGAACAAACCTGAGTACAAATAAAAATTACATGAAAACGAAATGCTAATGATGCTGTAAGCCTCATTCTAATGTGTTTGCCAGGTGTAGTTTTAGTTCTCACAAAGAAGTCAGTTGTTCTTAAATATTTACACCCAGTAACTGTTATATACAGTAGCTAAGTGAAGTAAGACAATTCTAATGCTAGCTTGATACTTGTTAGAGTGAAGAGTTTAGAGGGTATGAATAAGTAAACACATATTTCTCCATGTACACAGACATAAATAAAAAAAGACACATCCATTGCGCCTCAAAGAAGTTATGCTAGCTTGATGCTACATGTTATTATTATAAATGTGTGTGTTTATTTACGGTGGTCCAGGACTCCAGCTGGATAGTGGTCACTTCTCTCCAGAGTCCTGAAGTGGACGGCTCGGCTGGGTTGGCTGTCTCCATGCGGCCCGACAGACTGCACCTGAAACAGGAGGTGAAGAGATTCAGACGGAGATGTTCAGCTCTGTTACAGACGGAGTCACTCAGACACTGAGTTTCTTTACAGCTCAACACAAACACTGGGTACAGTCCCAGCTGACATTAACGGAGGATGACATTATGTAACGATGACAAGGAACTGGCTCGCGAGGGTATATTTAGCGAGCAAATGGTGCTTTGGTTTTTTTGGCCGTCATCCTGAGTGACCGTTGGAGGACGGACCGTTCTGTAAGTGTAGAAACAGACTGAGAGCCTGGAACATAAAAGACAGAATATAGACTTGAGCTGAAGACGCATTTAGAGCTTCTTTAAGACTTTTTCACTTCAGCAACCACAACAAGTTCAAATCCACCCTGAAAGAAAGAACACCACGCTCTGACAAATAAAGCTGCTAACTAGAACCGGAAAGGCTTCTTCAGCTTGTCCCTTTTTGGTTCCTGGTAGAACCCTTTCAGTGGGTTTTTACCAAGTATCCAACATATAAAGTTATACTACCCTTCTATGGTGTAATGGTTCCACCTAGAACCCTTTCTGGGGGTTCTATTCAGAACCTTTCCTTCTATGGTTTGTAACAAGATCCCACCCAGAGGTTTCTACCTAGAACCTTTTTATAATCCAAGGTTTTATCTAAAAGAACCCTTTTATATTCCCAAGGTTTTACCTAGAATCCACCCAGGGGGTTCTACCGAGAACCTTTTAACATTCCAAGGGTTTTACCTACAACCGAACCAGGTGGTTCTACCGTGAACCTTTTTGTATTTCAGGGGTTTCTAATGAGATCCCTTTTATATTCAAAAAGTTCTATCTAGAACATACCCAAGAGAACTCTTTTCTGCTCTATGATTATTTTTTACAGAGAAGCCACCCATGGGTTTCTTCCAAGAACCTTGTTATATTCCAAATGTTTTACTTCGAACCTCCCCAGGGGGTTCTCCCAAGAACATTTTATATTCCACAAGTTTTGTCTACAATCCACCCCGGAGGTCCTACTGAGAACCGAGTTCTCCAAGCGCTTCAACACTCTTTAAAGAAGTCTTTCTCTCAAAAAGGTTGTTTGGATGAAAAGGGTTCTTAATGAAACCCTTAGTCTGACAAAGAACCCTTTGTGAAGCCTTACTTCAAAAAAAAGTTCTTCAGAAGCAAATGGTTCTGGGTAGAACCTCAGCCTTTTAGGAAGATCCCTTCTTTCTAAGAGAAAGAAACAAGTTTGATGGTGTATTTCTCATTAAAAGTGAATATTGAGATGTTTCCAGCAGCTACAGTGGAGATTTTCAACAGAAAATATGAAGTTTAACAGTCACACAGGGAGAAAAATCCATCACAGAGACACAATCAGATCCACAAGGTGTCAGACACGACTGTCTGCGCCTACACGCTGCACCCAAAGGTTGAATGAAACAAGGTTTTTTTTGTGCAGTTTGCTGCAAGTCATTCTCGAAATATGAGTAACCAAGGCAGAAGTGGGTACCAAACATAAGTCCTCGAATTAATCCAAAAAGTATCCAAAGGTTTGTCCTTCAAAAAATAACTTTTCTTATTGGAAAAGTTGCAAGTTTGAGCTCTGCAAACTGTCCTTGAGCAAGCCCTAATCCACCCACTCACTCTGGATAACGATTAAACTCTCCACCAAACTCCAGAGGGAAATCCTCCGTTTTAACTTCCTCTCCTCGACAAGGAGGTCAGAGGTGAAAAGTCCAAATTTCTGCGCTCCCGGTGCTGGCGAGGCTTCAGTGCACTGCTCGGTGACACTTCTGCAGGACATCCGCCTGCTGACGAGCATATTTAACCGAGTCCTCCGGCTGAAGGACAATCTCTATCAGTCTATTAAGCTGTAATGGATTATAAAAAAAGTTTAATAGAGTCATGATAATGGAGTCACATGAAATACCCCTCCTTCAGAGAGGAGCTGTGGTTTGTGTTGGCTTTTGATTTAAGCTTGAGCTGTAATAACTGTGCCATAAGGAAAGTGTTACCAGTGTATGTTAATGACACACTGAGAGGAAGTTAAGAAGAATAAGAGCTCATTTCTGCAACACAATTTATCATCAGTGGAGTTTCTCTATTTAAGCTGCACTGCAGACATCTTTTTCTTTTACACATTATTACAAAGCTGACAAAAGAATCTCCGCTCAGGTTAATGTGCTGACTTCTTACACACGTTCACCGTCTTCTTCACTGAATGGTGGATTTGCTCCGGGCCTGGAGTTTCATCATTTTAAGGGCAAGGCCACCAAGTCTTTGGTGTCGCCAATTTTTTGAGGGCACAAAGGCCAAACGCCAGATGATCGAGGCCATTATGATTTTAAGTTTGTGTTCACACACTGCCTTGCTCATTGCTCGTCCTGAGCGATTTGTCTCTGCTAGGAGTCGTCACGCTTGTGCTGAGCCCAGTGGTTTTCCAGAGTGACAACAAATCACCCCAAACTAGAAGCACAGAGGCAGTTTTTTTTTAAAGCGAGTTAAGTGTGTTAATGTTTGTGGATCTCACCTGGACGCTGTAGTGCGTGTCCTCGTCCAGGTCCCACAGCACACACCAGCGGCTGGAAGTGTTCACCTCTCTGATGGAGCGCTGCATCAGTCCATCCTGCCTCTGGAGGAGCAATATCAACACATGAATATGCACACCCATGCGCACACTTAGCATGTAAATTGAAGGAATTTAAATCAAATACTGGCAATTGATCGGTGTAATTGTTTGACTCTGTGGCTTTGCCAGATAATTTAACACCACGGAAGAAGAAACAGGGTTGTAAAGTCTTGCTCAAGGGAACTTCTGCAGGCGCTGCGGCCATAAAAGGGTTAAGATTACCACCAGCATGTTGAATTTAACAGTGGAATTAATTTGTTGAGTGGATTCATCATTATTCCACCATTTCAGGACACAGCTTATGAAGGCAAATAAAATCCCTGCTGCAACAAGCAGCTTCACCTCATATAAATTCAGCTCAAACACTTTCTGTCCCACCGGGGCAAATTAGGTCTGCAGGCAAGGTAACTCCAGCAATCATCATTTGGAGGAAACACATGTACAGGCAGAGAAACTCTGCTGGTGCAAAAAAGCAGCTTTTAAGGCAGAATCCATGTACAAATAACACCCTCCGAGCTTGCGGATAAACTGACCCGCTGAAAATAAATCTTTAAATCCCTTAATTAATCTACAAATATCCTAGTTAATGTGGAGGCATTATGGGC
>JAJHUR010110234.1:0-12286 GCA_027495735.1 Lutjanus campechanus | reverse complement strand
GTGTCAAAATTTGCCAGGGAAGGTGTCACTCAGGCGATTACTGAATCACCTTAGTGAGCCAATTACACTGTGCGCTGTCAAGGCCAGTAGCAAACAGTGCCTCACACACAGACACCCACAGCTTGGCTAGTGTGAAACAAAACATGAAAACGGAATTAAGCTGCGGTGACCCCTCACCCCACTACATGCAATTTTCATAAGAGTAATCAGCATAATGTGCTAGCTTCTGCACACAACTTCTGAGTTGCTTTGACCTTAAAAGGAGTGTTTTTGTGTGAATGAGGGGAGCAAAACTTCACATTACATTTGAACATAAATACTGATGGACAATTTGAGTATGGATAAAGATTTATGATGGTCGTGATTATCCTGATGTTAAAGGTAACATCAACTGATTTAAGGTTTCCAATACAAACAAACAACAACAACTAACAAAGACAAATTTATGAAGACCGAGACGTGAGTTTATACAACAAATCAATTGGCATTTTTAGTCATTGTTGCAGTTTTATCTAAATGTAACAATGCCTACATGTATTGTCTCTGTCAAATAAAATAAAATAAAATAAAATAGAAATTTTCTATGGCCTTTTGTGATATTGGAGGCTAATTTGCATTTCTTGTTGCTATTCTTAACAGACTGTTGCTATGAATAACGGCATGTTAATATAGATACAGTTCTAATCATAGATTCCAAGATTCCAGCGAAGCAATAAAGTAATTTTTAAATTAATATTTTTTTGTCAAATATTGGCTTTTTTCAGTAAGTAGCCATGTAATTAGTGGGTCCTACATCACCCTGTCAGGGGTTCAGTTTGCTATAATGACCCACTCACTGTACATTACCTCTTACTTGAGCATGTGCAGGACATCTGATACATAATAAAAAGAAAAGAAATAAAAAGAAAAGAAAAATTTGAGGCCTGGAGTAGATCACCCAGTACTCTGCTGCAGACTGAACACTAAACCATGGAAATTGTTTTGGTTCAGGTGAAAATGGAAATGAGGGTAGATTCTGGGGAATTAATGGCTGTCACAACAATTTCACTTCCTCTTTTTGTTGGGCAACCTCCCCACGCAGCGCACCCCTTTCCCTGTTTTATTTTGTGCTCATGTGAGCAACAGAAGAAGCTCAACTTGTACAGAAAAATACACACTCATGCACACACGTACACACAAAAGGTGCTCAAACATCACAAGCTGACTGACATCAAATCCACCTGCCAGCGAGAACCTCAGGTGTGTGATCCTGTCTGAAATATATTTTTTTTATACACCGCTACTGCTGCTGGATCCAATCTAGTGGTAGACCTCAACACAGTCCATCCAACCTGTCATGCATTATACATGTGCTGTGTGAATGTCCATGTGTCCCTGTACATCCTCTGCCGTCCTAATTGACATGCAGCGGGCCCTAGCAGCTGTGAAGCTTTCTGTGCATGCACGTGTGTGTGTGTGTGTGTGTGTATGGTGTGTATAGCTCTCAGTAAAGCCCCTGCATCCTCTAGGCCACCTGGACATAATGGCCTTCAGCTGCCACCATCGCCACCAATACAAGCAGCAGCAAGAGCTGAGTTAGAGACACATGCACCCATTTTCTTTTTATCATGCATAGAACTGTACTATTGTTCATGTTAGGGGTGTCATGATTTCTTTTTAGATTTAAATATTTATTTATTTTTTTAGCAGTGATGGCTATGACATGGAGTCGACTTGTAAAGAGCAGTTGTTGTTTTTTTGTTTTTTTTTTAGATCTGCATGGTACCAAGAGTGATAGAACGTCAGGGAAGCTATGTTATCTTTGAAGTGTTTTTTAGACAGCAGAGCTCTCCACCTCTGTCTGCAAGTACACAGAGGTGGAAAGAAAAAACAATAATGGTAGAATTTCTGATGTATGAGAGCAACCCATCCAGGTATTTTACTCCTGCAACATGCCATTGTCTGTTTTTGGATGAAAACAACACTAATTTGACTGCCAGTCAATACAGATTCTGAGGTCTTAGCCAGTTCAAACACATAAAATAAGAAAAACTTATCACTGTTTAACTATAGGAAGCCCAATCGTATGGCCTGTCATAATGATGAACAATTATGTTCTGTCCGATCAACAATCTGTGTTGTCACACGTAAAAAATAAAAGTAACGGGGGCCCTTTCAGTCTGACTCCATCAAAGTGAATGAACCCGACATATACAACTATAACCCCAGTTCCAAAAAAGTAAGGACAGCAGTGATTTGCAAAAACTCTTCAACCTGTATTCAATTGAATACAGCACAAAGATCAGACATTTATTGTTCAAACTGACAAATTTGATTGTTTTTTTTTTGCAAATATGCACTCATACTGTATTTTATGTTGCAAAAAAGTTGGGAAGGGGTCATGTTTACCTCTGTGCTACATCAACTTTTCCTTTTACAACATTCAGCAAGCATTTGGGAACTGACAACATTAATCAGACAATTTCAATATAAGATGGGTCTGGTCTGCAGGCAGGTCAGTCTAGTACCTGAACTCTTTTACAATGAAGCCACGCTGCTGTAACACGTGCAGAACGTGTCTTGGCATTGTCTTGCTGAAACAAGCAGGAACATCTCTGAAAAAGACATCATCTGGATGGCAGCAAATGTTGCTTCAAAACCTGTAAGTATCTTTCAGCATTAATGGGGCCTTCACAAACGTGCAAGTTAGCTGTGCCATGCGCACTAATATACTCTCAGAATAGTATATATATAGTATATATACATACATATATATATATATATATATATATATATATATATATATATATATATATATATATATATGTATATTTGAGTATATTATCAGTTTGAACATTCAATATCTTGTCTTTGTACTATACTCAGTTGAATATAGGTGAAAATCTTTTTGCAAATCATTGCAATCTGTTTTTTAATATTAAGACACTTGATTTTGCAGTTTGGTACTGTTGATTCAAACTCCACTGTAAAAGCATGTCTTTTATTGTAGTTACATACCTTTTAATAGTAAAATCTTTAGTCACAGAATCTCTAAAACTGTGTTTGACAGACACACATACTGACTGGGTGCTTTTACAGTACTTGTTTTCACCCGAAGGGGAGCATATTCGTTCTCAAGACAGGGATTTAATGTATGGCTGCTCTCATCCATTTAGGCTTTTATTTCAATTACTGAAATTGAAAGCTTATTTTGACTGATTCTCAATTTAACTTTGAAAATGTGTCACCCCTAGTTCATGTAGTAGTCTGTATAACAAAAAAGATGATGCATGCAACCACACACACAATATTTTTTAAAAAGAATAATATTCTGTGCACAAAAAGGAATGGTTACCACAAAATTTAACATAGTTCTGTAAGACATACTGGGTCATATCTATAGTTAGGTTAGTTGCTTGATGTTTAACACTGTGTGTGTGTGTGTGTGTGTGTGTGTGTGTGTGTGTGTGTGTGTGTGTATGAGTGTGTGCGCTGCAGGGTTAGATGTTACTGTACTTTATAAGGCTGCAGAGACATCATTTTTCTTTAAACTGCAGGTTTCATGTGAAGGCCTTTGTGGCAAAGAGATACAGAAGTTTTCTTTGCGACTTCAGATATGTCCTTTGTTCGCAGCGTATATGTGATCTTGTGTGTGTATGTGCAAGTGGGGGGCTTTTTTTCGATCTTCCCTTTTTCCCTCATCACCAAGTCTTGATTCTATATTTTTTTTTCTTCCTTTCCTATATCAGAAGCCTTTGATTCTGTCCTGCTTCTCAATTCTTCATGGAACTCCAGCATTTCAAAGAGTTCTTCTTCTCTCCCCTCCTCCTTCCCAGGCGGAGTGCTGGCCAAGTCTGGGAGAGGGACTGCCCATCAGAGGTTGGCTGCTATCAGCAGGGGGCTGCATGTCTCCAATTCAGGTCAGCCTTGGCTACAGACGGGGACTTTAAAGCAAGCCACAACGCGTCCTGTGATCCCAGTAAGCACGCTTGTTAGTGGAATTGATAACGGACCCATACACCTGGGTCCTCTGAAGTTGGCATGGCATTTTAAAGGGGAAGACAGGGAGCCAGGGCAGCCAGATACCGCATGCAAACGTGTCGAACCGAGGAAGGGAGGGATTGGGGGGGGGAAAGGTCTTTTTGGCATGTGACGAAACAGAATATGTTTGGGGGAGCGACCTAGAACATTGTGGAATTATGTACAAATACAGGGCATATGGCATGGAATCATTCTGAGAATCCTAAATATGTTTTGGCTCCATCATGTTACCCCCTGTAATTTCTTTTTTTGCACAAAGTTGGAGTAATATGGAAATTAATACTAAAAAATCACACACTTGACTCCTATATGTTGCGTTTTTACACTAACATGATGCAACCTGAGACTGTGTATGTGTGTGTGTTTTAAAGGCAGCTGATACAGTATGTCCCAGCATTTCCCTTTCAAACACCACTAACACAAGCGCCATGCTCAGATGCCACATTTATGATAATCAGAGTATAATTCATTTATTGGGTCTACCTTTGCCATGTGTTGACCCCACGGCCATGTTGCCAGCTCACATCTGGCTGCATGGTGCGGCGCTCAGTCCTGGATGGGATTTGCCCCTGGTGATGGGGCATCTGGGAGGCCAGATGAAGCTGAGGCTTGATGAGTGCTTTGTCTATTATGGATATGGGGCTTTATGGAGACATTGACAGCTGCACATTGACAGTCTCCTGAGCAGGAGGCCTACTTCAGCAGTTGTGCTCTTTCTGTTGTCTAGAACACAGAGAACAAACACGGAGCTCTGAATATTAGCTGGATTTTCCGTTAGTGACTGCAGGTTTTAAGCAAAACCTTATTTTGAAAGGATGATTGTGTTCTTTTCAGGGCTCAGTGTTGTTTTTTTTTCACTTGCCTGGAAATCTACATGCCTGAAGTCAGTTTTTTTTGCTCCTATACAAATTGTTTTTATTAGGGATTATAAAATAATATGACTAAAGTTAATTGTGATGCTTAATACAGGGCTGCAACATCAAAAAACATCAGAAAATAGAGAAAAAAAAACAAAGGAAAGTGAGAAATCTCAATATTTTCAGCCATTTTGCATGAAACATCACAAAAAATATTACCTATCTATGCATCACCAGTCCGCATTCCAACCTAAATTCCACAACACTTAAGTATTTTCTATTTGTAAATATTACACCAAGCAGCACAAACTGAGAGTTGAATAGTGCTTTTCACATTTACTGTGGAATGGCTTGTAATACGATGGAAACCTATACAACATATAACTTCGGATATACAGCTGAGGTGAGGAAATGCACTATCCACTTCACTCATGATGTACTACTACAACTACTTCTACTACTACTGATAATAATTATCATAATAATAATCATAATCATAATAACAAAGAGAAAAGAGCTCTGGTATGCGCATGTGTTGGTATCAACAGATATCCAAATTATTCCATATTTACTTGCCTGACATCACATTTTACTTTTAGCGGACAATCCGTATTGTTGAGCCCTGCTTTAATTTATCCAGAAACCTTTTAAACCAGTTTACTGGGTTGATAAAACTGTTAAAGGGAATTTCTATAATATTTTTACTGTAAGAAAATGACCAGGATATTTCTAAGGTGTCCCCCTTAGAAATTCCTATTCCGGGCCAGAATAACTGTTTTTGTTTGCCCATTTCACATTAATTGGTGAATGTTTGTTGTCTGTTTATAAGTCATAAGGAATCATTTATAATCTTGTAGAAGGCGCAGATATTTATAATGGTTAAACTGAGCATTATGTTAATGGAGTTTGGCAGATAATGAGACAGGCAGTCACTGAACACCAACTCCAGAGCGTGTTTTCCAGACCAGCATGCTTTTGTTTTCAGGATAATAGGCTTAGCTTTACATCAACAGACAACTGACAGATATAAACAGCTGATCAACTTTCACTGTCAGTTTATAATGTTGCGCTCATCTTGTGCTCCTGCAGTGTTTTTGCAGAATGCCTGAGCTTCTGCCTGAGGAGGGGGTAGAGGGGGGGGACAACTCGCATCAACCATAGATTGTAAATTAAATAGGATTTCAGATATTTAATACACCATCTATGGCTCCAACTCACTATTTGGACAGCTGTACTCATTTCTGCACACGCAATTGCTACATATTGCTCCTTTAAATGTGCAGTCAGGAGAAGCCTTCAGACCACACACATGTGAAAGAAATATTTTCAGTAATTGCAACCTACCTATCATCAGGCATTATGCACATATTTACTGCTGCTCCCTCACCAGTGTCAATACATGTTTCTAAAAATTATACCAAAATGCTGCTGAATGAACCTATCAGCACATCCGTTTAATGCCCCGGCACTCGTTAAGTGATAGGTTCAGGGTCGAAGCGGTGGATGGAGAGAGCTCAACGACGAGCGCGAATGAAATATCATCCACCGACAAGAGACATGTAGCTACAGACCAGGCAAGCCGAGCTGACGTTCTCCAACCTTCCCTCCTGCCCGCCATTTGTGAAGGATTTGGGGATTTCATAATTTCCTGTTCTTTCTGAAAGGGGGATGGCAGCACCTGGTCCACACAGCTGTACTTCATTTAGAGAGCAATTTGAAAAGAGCGAGGGGGAGAGGAGAGGAGCGGAGCAGCCTTGTCATTAAGGGCTCCAGAATGGCCTCCGTTTGTTAGACACATGGCACAGAGTTAATGCTGCTGAATGGGGAATAGGCGCTGTTGATGCTGTCACAAATTTCTCATAAGTGCTACGACATCTGAAAAAGCCACTCCAAGTGCAGGGAGGGGGGAAATTCAAATTTTCCTTATCAAAGAGGGTTTTTTGTAGGTAATTGACAGCTGCGGCTAGGGTGTAAGCATGTGTTTCTTGTGTTAAGATGGATATTCTATTTGTGTACCATTTCATCTTTCACACACCTTGAAGTTTGTTGTGCGTGCAGGTGACGATGGTGCTGGAGTTTGTATCAATGAGTTGACAATGAGAGTAATACACAGATTGTTGGTAAACTAAGGTGATGCAAAGGTTTGTTGTGCGGATGCGCAGCTGCCTCGCCTCTTCACAGTTGATCTAATTGATTTTGACGTGCACATGTGCAGGGGAGAAAAAATTGTGAGGCGGGATCAAAGGCAAACGCTTTATTGCCACATCACAGGCCCCTGCTGCATTTTGAATTCTACCAATCTGTCCAAACAGTCAGATAAAATCCTGCGATGAAGAGATGCGCTTCTCTCTCGCTCACTCCTCACCCCCTCCCTTCCTACCTCTCTCTACCCCCTCCTGCCTCCTTTGCTCCTTCTCTCCTTTAGAGTGAATCTCAAGTGGTAATAAGTGATGCAAGAGCCACGAGGGCAGTATGAAAACACTGATCCACAAAGGTAAAAACAACTTCCACAACAACTTGTCAGATGACAAGATGACAGATGTTAATGAACTAAAACTGAAGGAGGTAAAATGAAAATTAGCGAGTTACAGAAACTGCCTCAGATACACTGCTTTACTCTGCACTGCCTCTTTTAGTCTGAAAGTCAAAAGTGGGGTTTTCACCAATGTTTGTTGGCTTCATTTGATGAGAGTAAGGGACCAGTAACACCAGAAAGTTGAAGAGCAAAATTCATTCATGCAAGAAAGTGACAACTACTACGGTTACTGTTTGTTGTGACTTGTATATTTGTGGCAAAATAAACATAAAAGGGCAAGCTATATTGGCCATCTCATTCTGCATTCATGTGCAACACTGTTAAAGCTATAATGTGTAACAGTTCTGTATTAAAATGTCTAAAAAGACTAGACATGTTATATAGTCTGTACTTAGATTAGCCCAAATGTTTCCAATAATGTTCAAATGAGAAATATGTAATTTATTCAAGGTGCAAACTGTTGCTATAACCTCTGGGAAAACATACACTGGTGATACGTACTAAACATAATGATAAAACCTTAAAACATGACTCTGTCCACGAACAGGATATCTGCCTGAGTCGCATCAAAGAGATTTTCTTCTGCCATGGGTGGTTGTTTAATGCCATTTTGAACATGAGGCTTATTGATAAACCGTACAATATCCTGCCTCAATTACCTACACATCAAAAAATGTGTGTTTATGTTTACATTCATGAATATCAGTTAATATATCAATAATGAAATTTCTTAACTTCCTAATATCGGTATCAGCACTGGCCCTGAATGAGTCAGGCTTTACCTGTTATAAATGCCAGTATGACTGCATCCTAAACTTGAACAATCCTCACAAATCTCACTGTCAAATCTCTTAAAAATAAGCTCACATTTAAGCAGAACAAGAATAGCACAAACAACAGAAAGTCTCTTGCTTTCACACCTCACAAACACACAATAATGCACACAGCTGTCTTTTTCAGTAGTTAGCCATCTTGACTGCTCAGTGAGCAGTGGGCCTGCGCTCTGTGCTCATTGTTAATGGGATGTTAGTGTGTGGCTCTGAAACTCTGTGCCTATGTCTGTGGGCAGAGTGTAATAACAGAACCACAGTTGGACTAAGCATGCTGAGCGCAAAATGAGAGCTACAATGACAAGATGAGGATAGCACACACACACACACACACACACACACACACCTGCCAGGTGTGTGAGGAGGCTGTGTGAGATGGTGCGGGCTCCCACAACCAACCAGAGCTGTGCTACACAAATGAGTCAGAAGCAAATCGTGGTAACAAGCAGACCAGTGGAGAATATTTCCAGCCATCAGATGCATATTGTATAATCCATTTGTTCAGTCAGTCTCACCTCACACTGTCTGCCTGTTCCAACATTCACTGACACTGACATAACCATGATGGATTCCTCAGCAGAGCTGGAACTCAGAGGCATCCTTTACAACCAACCAGCAACTTGATGAGATCTGTATGGAAACTTGTGAGTGGGCTCTGCTGTTTGTCAAGTGTGCCTTTGGCAGGGCAGTGGTGGTAGTGATGGCGGTGGGTGGTGGTGGGGGTGGAGGGGGTCAGGGGGGCTCTTGGCTGCTCTCCTCCCTCCTGTCAGCCCCCTCTCTCGGCCAGGCAGGCAGGCTGTGTTGGGCAGCCCGGCTCCTCGGTAGCAGATGCGAGCCCTCATGTCAGAGGCAGGCAGTGGCCCGACGGAGTGCCGCTCGTGCTCATACCTCATTGAGCCATCTCCCCTAGCAGATGGCGCGCTGCTGCGGGCGCTCCTCTCCCCGATAATTACCAGGCCTCGCCACAGATGGAAATGTCAGTCAGCCTCACAGGTCCTGGTTCCTGCCACTGCCTCCGTCCGCGGCCCCTCTACCTAGGCCGGGCGCTGCCAACACTCACCATGTGTTCTGTGACTGCTGACTAGGCAGGCAACAAAAGAGAAATCCGCCCACATGAATATTCATGCAGGGATGTTAGGTGGCTAGCTGTAGACCAGACTGGGCACCAGCAAATAGTTGGCCAGGTGCAGGTTGTGACACCGATTTCCAACCTCTTTTCGTCTTCTACTTCTATACTGTGTCGCCGTTTGCGTTTCATGACGCGGTACGCCTTGATCAATCTCTTGTACAGTAAAGAAGGAAAGGTGAAAATCATACCTACTGCTTTGTACAGTTGTGGAATGACATATTTAGGAGATTAGGATAACTGTGTTTGCAAAATGGATTAATTCTAGCAGATGCCAGGACTAACCCCCACTTATCTGTGATAAGGTGACCAGATGTCTCAGCTTGGCAAAGGCAACACTCTCCGAGTTTTATTACTCGGCGCCAAAGCATCCCCCGAGAAATTTCTCCGTGCATTCACAGATAATCTACCTTCGCAGAGAACAAGGCGACAGGGTTTTGCTTCTTTGTGTATTTGTCCATGTAAGAATTTATGTGGACGTGTTGCCTGGTTGTAGAAAGCTCAAGAAGATTAAACTAAAGTAAATACCTTTGTGCCTGAGTGCCAACAAGGCAAGGGAAAAAGACAAGAGAAGAGAAAGCAAGTACAGGCATTCTGGAAATATCACTTTGGCATACACATCTTATAATGATGTTTCCCAAAAGAAAACAGCAAAGAAATCATTTGCAGACATCTAAAATGAGCTTTGGTCCATTTGTTTCTCAATAGGAATCATTTACTCAAATTTTGCATGAGTGTGTATGATTTGGAGAGAGACAGCATGAAAGAAATCTAACATTACAACAAGATAAACTGCATGATTGTCAGAAAGGATGTGCTGCTCTTGTTTGCTCTCATAATATATGTCAACTGGGAGTGCTTAAAATCCACAATCACTGATTACAGGTGATGGCTATAACTGCATGTCATACTCAAACACTAACATTTTATTACCCATATGTCTTTTTATTCACTAAGATGTGCGTGTCTGAGTAGTATCCCTGCTGCTCTTTAATCTAGGGTGCGCTGTCTCACCACAGTGCTGTTTGCAGGTCACAGGAGCCCACATGACAATCAAAACTGGCAGTGGTTAACTGAAGAGGAGAAATGAGTCACAGTGAGGATGCTTACAAGTTGATGCGGGCAGTGATGTCTCACTATTTGCAGTGCACCACTACTGACAGTTTGGAGTCTCAGCCACAGGACCCACTGCATGTGCAGGTGGTGTGGAGGCCAGGATGTTGCAGAGCAATGAGCAGAACAGCTTCGAACTTAAACTAAACTCAGCTGTGGTTTTTGGTATTGATCACAATATGGGAGCACAGAGTGTAAAAGGCAGCTTAGAGGCTAAACTAAGTTAAGAACAGAATCTAAATTTCTGCTGTTCCTTACAAAATAAAAATTACTATGCCATGCAAAATCTATAGCTGCAAAGCGACAAACAAAATGGTAGTAAAACCCAAAACCAGAGTACTGAACTCTAACTACCTTCACTTGGCCAAAGGGCAGTCAAAGCTAGCCTTAACTAAAACTAATTTGCAATTTGTGACTGAAAGAAACATTCTGATGTTCAAAGTGAGTTCTTGAGCTTATTATACTACATGAATAAGGAAGTAGCTGAATGTAATTTAATGGAGAAAGAGATAAACTGGGCCTGCTAAAAGCTAGCCCGCCTAGCATAGATGGCAGATTGAACAGATCTGGTTTTAGAGTAATCATCCTGAAAAGGAATAACATTAAGGTTTTGCTACATAAATAGTTGTTCAGGTTCAGGTTCAGGTTCAGGTTACTTTATTAATACCCGAAGGTAGATTTGTTCTGCAGTGAGATGAAATGGTGCTATCCATTATACACAGTTACAGTACAAATATAACATAAAACAACCACAAGACAGAACACATGATAAAAGTACCTCAAGGCTCCACCAGTCAGGACACAAGAGTGTTACACACTTTGAATACGTAGCCTTCAAACTTAAAAGTCCAGTATGTAAGATTTATGGGGAACTATTGGCAGAATATGGCAGAGATGTAATATAATGTTCATAAGTACTGGTACACCATAACTATGGTTCAGAGCCGACAAGCAGGGGGAAGTAGGGGTAGTTTCTCTTACACCAGTGCTTCTAAAGCTATGGCGTGGGCGCCCCTGGTGGGCCATGCTGACTTTTATTTCACTAAAAGTCGACTTGAATTCTTCACTTGCTTGCCTGTATCATTGTTAACGACTAATTTAAAATTGTAGGGGAGCTTCTTAAGAGGTGCGTACAAGCTTGGAAGGGGAGGGTGAGGTGAAGGGTATTCAGTTGATTGCAATCTGCAATTTCACCACTAGATGCCACTAAATCCTACACACTGGTTCTTAAAATCAGGGGCTCTCAACTTCTTGTCATTTAAGACAAACTTCTGATTATTACAAAAACAATCAAGGACCATCTTCTCAAATAAATGAGAAAAAAGAGACAAAAAAGTGACAAAAAAGAAAGTCATTATGAATCCAAATTTAATGTATTCAGGGTCATATTTACTCACTACAAGCTTTGGAGGTTTAACTGGCGCTGTGTGTTTCCCTCATCCTTTTTTCACTTCAAAAATCAGTTCATTTCATGTCACTCCTTCCAAGGAAATGTTAGCTAACAGTGTCAAAACATGTTTGTCTCTACCTGATGATGTGATGTTATTGGGGTGGTGATGTTAAGACATAACTGGTGATTATAATTCTGCATTTTAATTTGACAATTTTTGTTGCATTTTTAGATATAAAACTAACTAGCTCCAAAAATAAAAAAAATAAAATTTAGTCTAACCATTTTGCAGTACTACTGCCTCCAAGGCCCACTAGATGGGGCTCTGAAGTCCAATACTGGACTGTAGCTCACTGGTTGAGAATGGCTGCTTTAAACAGCTGTTACACACTTTGACTAAGTAGCCTCAAACTT